>CAUYRH010063432.1:0-29357 GCA_963574655.1 Perodicticus potto | reverse complement strand
TATCAATGTCTTTATATAGTGATTAAGAAAATGCTATGAGGGCTATCTCTCACAGTACGATCAAAATGTTTCTGATTGTATATGAAGCACTTTCTGCCCTATGATTGCACCAATGTACACAATTATGATTTAATAAAATTATAAAAAAAAAAAATCAAATAACCTTAAAACAACTCTCTTCTCCCTCAATTGGGTCTCCATAATTTGGAGAGAGGCCTACATAATTTTGATGAATCAATCTCAATAATGTAAGGATTTAACAGCCACATATCTTTATAAAACAATTTATACCGCAATGCCTATATAAAATAAAAAACATTTAGAGCAGCAGTTCTCAACCTGTGGGTCCTGACCCCTTTGTAAAAATGAAAATAAATCGCAGCATTAGGAAGGTTGAGAACCACTGATTTAGACACACAAAAATATCTGAAAACATAATGATAGTTGGAGATCTTCAGTGCTTGAGAGTTGAAGTTAATAAAAAAAAAGAAATGTAAGATATGAATGATTCAGTAAATAAGATTAAACTTTATAAAGCCAAAACTTTACACTGCAGTGAAATGAAACCTTTTCAAAAGTCTTTGGACATTAGAAAGGATAAAAGGTCTCAAAATCAGTAAGTGAAGTTCCTACCCTCAAGGAACAAGAAAGAGAGAAACAAAATAAGCCCAAAACAAGCAGAAAGAAAATAATAAATAACAGAAATCAACGAAAATAGGAAATGAGAAAAATTAGTGAAACAAAAACCTGTGTTAAAAAAAAAATCAATATAATTAACATATCTCTACCAAGACAAATTCAATGTGTAAAGACATAAATCACCAATTATAGGAAGGAAACAAAATATTTCTAAAGATCCTGTAGCTTTTAAAAATAACTGAGTTACTAAGAACAACTTTATGCTCATAAATTAGACAACTTGGGAAAAAAGATCCCAAATCACAAATTATCAAAATCAAACCAAAATGAAATCAATAACCTGAACAGTCCTGTAACAAATTCAATTTGTAATTTTTCTGAAAAGATCTCCACACTGAAATAGTTTCACTGGAAAATAGTACCATATAAAGAGAAACTTACACCAATTTTACAAAATCTCTTCCAGAAAACAGAATAGAAACACTTCCCAACTTATTTTAATGAAGCCAGTATAACCTTGATACCAGTATTAGACAAAGACAGCACAAAAAGATAAAAATCTACAGACCAGGATCTCTCATGAATTTAAATGCAAAATTCAACAAAATATCACCAAATCAAATCCAACAATATATAAAAAATTATACACCATGACCAATTGGGATCTATTGCAGATATACAAGGCTGGTTCAAAAAATCAATGTAATCTATCATGGGCTGAAGATGCGATCATATCAACTGAAGTAAAAATATTTAACAGGCTCAGTGACTGTAGCTCAAGTGGCTAGGGCGCCAGCCACATACACCAGAACTGGCAGGTTTGGGTCCAGCCCAGGCCTGCCAAACAACAATGACAACTACAACCAAAAAAAAAAAAAAAAAAAAAATAGTGGGGCATCGTGGCGGATGCCTGTAGTCCCAGCTACTTGTGAGGCTGAGGCAAGAGAATCGCTTAAGCCCAAGAGTTGGGAGGTTGCTATAAACTGTGATGCCATGGCACTCTACCAAGGATGACATAGTAAGACTCTGTCTCAAAAACCAAAATAAAATATTTAACAAATTACAACACTCAGTCATGATAAAAATTATCAGCAAGTTATGGATAGAAGGGAATGGTCTCAATTTCTTAAGAATCTCTGCAAAACCACTCTAGCTTAACATAATATGCCAAAGGATAAAAGAGTGAATGTGTGTCTGTTAACACACTGTAGACGTATCATGAATGAACTTGTGTTTTCATGCTCAAACATTGTTGACTGATCACAAGTTAACTCGTGTTTGCACTTACAGTAGCTACTACAAGTTTTAAAATACCAGGTAACGTAAAATATTGTGAAAGCGTTCTTGATTGTGTCACCAGAATAATAGCTGTTAACATGGGATAATGTCTGCGTAAAATTGCCAGTTAACAATGTGTGATCTAGAACAAGGAAAGGATGCCCATCACTACTGCTGTATTTAATAGAGAACTGAAAATTCTAATCACAGTAGTAAGGAAAGACAAAGACAAGGCATACCTATCAAAAAGGAAGAAATAAAACTTCCTATTTGTAGATGATATGACTGTCTAACACTTAAAAATCCCATGGAATTTACAGAAACAAAAAACTATCATAGTTCAGCCAAATAACAGGATACAAGATCAACACATGAAAATACATAAACGTAAAGTAGGGATGCAATAACCAAAATTAAAAACACAATAGCATTTCCAATTGCTCTAAAGAAAATAACTCTTTGGTATACTATTAACAAAACACATAAAAATCTGTGCTGAAGAATCATAAAATGTTAATGAAAAAATTCAAAGACCTAATAGAAACATAGCACGTCCACAGTAACCTACAACGTTCATGGATCAGAAAACTCATCAAAGTAAAGATGTAATTCTTCTTAACTTTATCATAGGTTTAAAAAAAATTCCAAAATCCCAGTAAGGTTTTTATTGACAAGCAAGATTATTCTAACCTTTAGATAAAAAGGGACAGACCCTAGAATAACAGTCTTGAGAAGGTAGAGTGAAATGGGAGAAATCTCTGTACCTATTATCAGGGCTTACACTATAGCTACGTTAATAGTATGGGGTATTGGTAAACAGACAAATAGACCAGTGGAATGAAACCCAGAACCTATAAAAAAATGCTCAACTTATTTTTTAATAGGAGTATAGTAGGAATTCAACAATGGACCTGGAAAAACTGAACATTTATAGGCAAAACCCACCACCAAAAGAAAACAATCACCAAAACAAAAAGCCCCTGATCTAAGTATTACACCTTTTACAAAAATTAACTTAAAATAGACCATGAGCTTAAATATAAAATATGTAACTGTAATACTTAGGGAAAGTATTAGGAAAAAAAACAAGATAAATATTCAGGACCTACGGCTAGGTAGAGTTCTTGGACTTGATACCAAAAGCATGAAACATGAAAGGGAAATCTGATAAAATGAACCTTATCAAAATTTAAAATTTTCCTCTGCAGAAGATCATCTTAATAGGATGAAAAGACAAGCTACAAAAAGAAAACATTTTCAAATCATATATTCCATAAAAGGAATAACAGCTACAATATATAAAAATTTCTCAAAACTCAATAGTAAAAAAACAAACAATTCAAGTAGAAAATGGACAAAAGCCAAGAATTTTTCATGAAAGATATAAATAATAAAGATATAAATAATAACATGAAAAGATATTCAGAGGGTCCTTATCTAACAAATATTATCAATATAACCTAGTTTTTTGTACCCTTAATGAATCCTCAACAATAAAAAAAAGATATTCAACATCATTGGCCATTAGAAAAATGCAAATTAAAACTACAATGAGTTATCATCACTTTATACTTATCAGAATGACTAAAACAGAAAATAGTGACTACATGAAATGCTGGTGAGGACCCTTCAGAAATGAACTGCTCACACACTGTTGGTCACAAAGTAACATGATACAGCCACTGTCGATAAGAGTTTGGCAGTTTCTCATAAAACTAAACATGTAAACTACCATACAGTTAAGCAACTGTGCTCTCCGTGATTTACTCCAGAGAAAGCTCAAAATCATAGAAACACTTACACATAAATGTCTGCAGCAGCATTATCGGTAATAGCCCCAAAGTGGAAACAACCTTTATGTCTTTCAGTGAGTCAATGGTTAAACAAACTGTGTACAAGTATTAACATCGGCTGTGACTATATTTGGAGACAAGGGACTATGAAAAGGTGATAAAACCTTAAATGAGGTCAGAAAGACAGGTATCTTAACTGATAGGCCTGGTACCCTTATAAGAGTAAGAGACAACAGAGCACTCTTCCTCTCTAGCCTTGGGAGGGTGAAGGCACCTTGAGAAGATGGGAGTATACGAGCCAGGGAGACTATCCTCACCGGAAACAGTAACTTGGCAAACAACCTGATCTTGGACTTTCTAGCATCCAAAACTGTGAAAAAATAAATTTCTGTTGTTTATACCATCAAATCTATGATACTTTGTTATGGCATTCTAAGCAGACTAATACAGAAAGCTTCATACATTCAAAGAACTCAGTGATTGACTAAAGAAAGAAATACTATTAACCTATCAATTAAGAGCATGGCACAAATTATAATTTAGAGTCTACTAAAACAAAAGTAGTGAGAGAACATTCGGAAAGCTAATAAAATGACTAACTTGAGGTTAGATTTAGGGAGGCTATTACAATTTAATGGCAATTTGAATTATGAATAGAAAGGATGTGAAATACGAGGTAGAATCACAATTGGGTAGAAAAGAGAAAGATGATAAATATGTGCAACTATTACCCACCCCTAATTTAAACTTTAATTTTTTTTAGAAAACAGAAAAATGAGGACAAGATAATCCCGATGAGCCCGACAGACAAAATCAACCAATATCAATCAATAAATATCTAACTAAATAATGGAATGGGATTTAAAATAAACCATTTAATAGAAAAGAAGAAATGCAATAGTCAATAATAAGTGTGCTGAAGAAAAGCATGGGTGAAAGCGTTAAAATGAAGTCATCTGAAAAGAGAAAATAAAGGCAACTAGGAGGGTAATTTGGAACACACTCTAAACCTTAATTTTTAAGAATCAGTTATTAGCTGGATGCAGTGGCTCACGCTTGTAATCTTAGCACGCTGGAAGGCGGAGGTGAGAGGATTGCCTCAGCTCACAGGTTCGAGACCAGCCTGAGCAACAAAGAGCAAGACCCTGTTTCTAAAAATAGCTGGGTGTTGTGGCTGGCACCTGTAGTCCCAGTTACTCGGAAGACTGAGGCAAGAGAATCGCCTGAGCCCAAGAGTTGGAGGTTGCTGTGAGCTGTGACGCCACGGTACTATACCGAGGGCAAAAAAGTGAGACTATGTCTCAAAAAAAAAAAAAAAAAAAAAAAAAAATCAAGTTATCATAAGACTCAAGGGCAAAGAAATGCTAACAGACAGATTTATTTTCCTCTTCAAGAAATAATGGAAATGTTAAAGAATTAACTGTTGCAAACAACCAACTGTTGAGTGAAAGCCACAAAATTCACTGTTGTACATAAAGTTATTAATCCTTGTGCGTGGACTGACTCTGGAACAACCAGGTAATTTTGAAACGGTGGATGTTATTAACAACATTTCTCCTAATTCCATTTCTTTATAAAATGCTTTGCCTAAAGTACTTTCTCTAAACCAATTTTCCTATTTTTTGGTGACTTACCTATGACAATAAAAACTTTTCCCTGCCATTATTGTTTCCTGAGGACTAACGAGATGTCTATCTAAATTCTCTACTCGACATCAACTCCTAATATACAATTCTTTACAGTGCTATATTTATTAAATGTAGAAGAGAAGAGGGAATTTAGTGAAGTTCAACGCATGTTGCTTCTCATTAACCAGGAATATGTCAATAAGCCAACAGATAGAAATGACTGCCCTTGAGAAAAAGATAAAGACAGGACATAATGGCCAGATATAGGACAGTGAAGATGAAAAGAATGAAATAGAATAATAAAAAAAAGGTCTGTAGAGTCAAAGCTAGACTTGGTTTTGGGGAGGAGTGAAAATAAAGATCTTTTTGAATAAATGAAGGAATCACTGATAATTTGGGGTTTATGACTATCATTAATGCACATTTTGATACAATTCACTAAATCAAAAAGTTCAAGATCTTATATAATGTAGCATTAAGAACTGAACCAGGAAGAAAAATTTATTCTACTTTAAGAATACTCAGATCTGAAGATCTGAACATACAAATTAAAATATAATGCTTTATTCCTAACATAAAGCATTTTCATACAAATATAGCCTGTGCTTCTTGGTAAGGTCTGCCTGGGCCACCCTACATATATTTCAACCAAACTCTCCCCCTACAAAAAAAAATTCCCTATACTCCTCTTCCCTGATTTGTTTTTTACTCTTAGCCCTTATGTATTATTTATTTTACTTAATTTATTTATCCCTTGCTACAACGTATATTCCCTTAAGAATTGAGATTTCTATCTTTGTTCATATATCCCAGTGCCTAGAATAATCTCTAGCATATAATAGCTGTTCAACAATATTTGCAGCATGAATGAATGAAAGCCTCATCTTTAAAAAGGAAGCGCTAAAAGGAATGTAGGATTCAATGAAGTTCAGTAGACATGCTGTTTACTGAAATATGGATGAAAGAGTGCTTTAAGAGACTGACAGGAAAAATTTAGATTGAATTAAAAAAGAAAATGTTAAAGATACTGAAGCCAGAGGAATCTAGAGAAATGAGGAGAATATTGGAGGCACAAAGTAAAAGACATGAAATTGTAGAGCAGTACAAGGAGAATAAAAAAGAAATGACAGGAAATATAAAATTCCTCAAATGGAACAGTTCTGGGTAATAACCAGATCCAGGAAAGTAGCTCACTGAAATGAAGAACACAAGGTCAAGACTTGCAAAGAAAAGTGGCCAAAAATGATGATGAGGCTCAGATGTGAAAAAACTGGCTATGGGAAGGAACTCTAAGGTCAGTAGATGAAAATAAAAGCTAGAGGATGGTGATCTGAATGGGACACAGAAGCAACAATGAGACTTATGTATATGGGTGATAGAGTAATAACTTGTAAGGGCAGTAGATAACAAAAATACTGTATCATCTCTACTCTTAACTCTGTGTATTATGGCAGATAGAACCCAATAAATCTATTTTTAAAGAACCTTTTATCTTTCAAGAGACAAAACTGCTAGGAAGGCTGACTCCTAAGGAAAAACTAGTTAAGGCAATTAGTTTTTACTGGAGGAGCATTTCTATAGAAGGACTGAAGTTTTACAATGGAATAATTCAGTGTCACAGAGAAAAGCTTAGCAGGAAATTCTTGTTCTGTACTTTTATAAAGTTCAACTCACGAGAGAAAGATGTTTCCCTGGTCTTTTAAGATTTCCCCTTGATAGAAAGGAGGTAAGTCTCATTTTAAATAAAGCTAGTGAAACATTATAACTACTTTATTGTCTTACTAGAAAACAAATATTCCAATTTTGGTTTAGGCTCCAACAACTGGAAAGACACGGAAAGGAATGTGTTCTTTTTAAACCATAGATTCATTATCTTAAAGGCACTTTAATTTCTATAGAAAAATTTTATCCATAACCTAATTACTTATTAACCCTAAAAATGCTTCCTTAATCTCTTTGGCAACTTCCTAACCTAGAAATGTTTCCTGCTTTTAATAACTCCATTTCAATATTACCTTTGTCGCTCTTAAGTTTATAAAGGTAGTTTTTTTTTGACCTTGCATTTTCTTGTTTTCACTGAGAATCTTCAGTAATTCAGATTTTGAAAAAGTCTTACTGTATATTTCTAATGTTATACTTAACCTATTCCATCTTTTATCATCTTAGCACATAATGTGCTTTAAAAAGCATAATAACTTTAGCAAATTTACACTATTTTTTGTCCATTATATAAACTTTTTTTTTTGTTGAGACTGGAGTCTTGCTATGTTGCCCTCAGTAGAGTAATATAGCTTCACAGCTCACAGCAACCTCAACCTCTTGGGCTTAAGCGATTTTCTTACCTCAGCCTCCCCAGTAGCTGGGACTACAGGTGCTTGCCACAACGCCCAAGTATTTTTTGTTGTTGTTGCAGTTGTTATTGCTGTTTAGTTGGCCCTGGCTGTATGCCATTGCTGTATGTGGCCAGCACCCCACCCACTGAGCTATGGGCGCCATCCATATATAAACGTTTTAATGAGTGATTTTAATCCTCATGGCAATTAAAACTGTGGTTAGATATTTCAGCAAAAAAGTTGTTTCTACTGACACAGCATCAATAATGGGACTTATATATGTGGTGATAGAATAATAACTTCTAAGGGGAGTAAGAACAGTTCAGGTACTTCTGAAGAATCTAAAGGTGTATAATTCAGTGTTTTGAATTTACGTAACACAATTCAGCTCAAGTTAGTCAAATAACAATCTATTTTGATAAAACAGCTGTAAAATATTAGTGTCCTTTATAGAGAGAACTACTACTATATCTAATAAAACTAATTTAGAAGAGAGATTTCCAATACTATGGGAAATGTGGAACTCTATGTAAAAATTACCTACATAAATCAAGGCAATGAAAATTTAGAATAAAATGGAGGATATAGCTCATACACATCAATAAAGATGCTCGAAGAATCTGGTTTTGATAAAGACAATTTCATCCCCAAATGTCTACAAAAAAGGTAGTACTTTCATTTTCTTAGGCTGTAACAGCAAAGCCTGGTGTTTCTTTCAACTTCTTTTCTATCATCAAAAAGCACGAAAGCTAATTAGGTAGAGCAGTGCTTTCCAACTCTTTTCTCCTTAGGCACTCAAAGAAAAGTAACATTCATAAGGCAGCAGGTCTGGAGGTTACAGCTACTTTAATCATTTGTGCACAAAGGTTGAAAAACTCTAAGAGTATCAAAATGATAACACAGAAAATAAAATCTGCTTTTTTTAAGCATTTCTTAAAGGAAAATAAGTTATAAGTAAGCATCACAAGAAATAATCTTATTTAATCACTTTAAGTGAGTGAATGAATGAATGAAATGAATGAGTACTGATTCAATTACATAAAATGATGTCTTCTTGAAAAAGTCCTGGCAGCCTTCTCTTTATTTGTGCCCCCTTTCCTATAAGGGTAGTTAGTATAACCTTTGGGAAGTATAACAAGACCTATTTTACGTATAAGTAATTATAAATCAAAGGCTGGAAAATCTTCTGCCCAAAAAGATTATTATTGAGAAAAGACATGTTCCTTCTTCAACAGTTACCAGTATTCTAACTTTAAATGCTTTTCAGGATATTATCTAGTATTTCTTTATTAATCCCACGGGGGCCATATGCTCTCCTTCTTACTATTTATTCTTAAAGGGTACAGGTTTTATTAAAGGAGTATGAGGCACAAGAATCTTACTTCTAGAATTCATGTAGAGTAGTGGATTCAAAGACATGACTGATAGGCAGAACAGTACAAAACAGTTTTTAGCTCATTATCTGTTACACAATCACTACACAGGAACGACTATTAAAATATACTGTTTATTCAATGAGAAGGCTTTTAAAAGTAAGCTATCATTAATTTAGCAGGGACCTTATAGATTCACAGACTCAGTCATCAGAGAGTACTTCTTAAAAAAAAAATATGGGGAAAGGGGCAAGCGAAGGGAGGGTAATTGGTGGGTCCACACCTACAGTGCATCTTACAAGGGTACAGTGAACCTTACTAAATGCAGAATATAAACGTCTTCATACAGTAACTAAGAAAATGCCATGAAGGCTATTATGTTAATCAGTTTGATGAAAATAGTTCAGATTGTATATGAATGAATCCAGCACATTGTACCCCTTGATTGCACTAATGTACACAGCTGTGATTTAAAAATAAAAACAAACAAAAAAATCAAGTAACTAGCAGGAAAAAATTGATTAATATAAAACCAACCAATAAATATACATATAGAAATGAACATTAATAATCCCCAAAATGCAATAATAATGAAAAAAGAAAGGATGTATAGTTCAATTCTATTACTGAGCTCTTCAGAACCAGTCTCGGACAGAGGGGCTAATCAACTTGCTTATTTCAATGTCACATTTGTTTTGGGACTCCATAGACTTTGCTATTTTAATCTGTAGGTATGAGTAATTGCCTCTGCCTTTGATCATACAAGTCCCCATAACCCAGAATGCTTTACTATAGCTAACTCCTCTAAAGAAGATGGCAACTCTCCAACTGAAAGGATTTTTTTCATCATGCCTACACTAAGGCATGATACCTCTTGCACAGATAACAACCTTCCTCAAGGAGAAAGAATTAGGTGAAACAACAGGTGTTCTGATTCCTGGTCAGTACTTCCAGCAGAATGATCTATTTTCTTGTTAGTTTACCATAACTCTCCACCCTAGGCCTAGTTTAAGCCCTATTATAAGTAATGAATTTGTGTTGTGTTTGAATTACACATTTATTTACTCTGGCTTTATGTTAAAGTCACACTCTGAATAATCACCTAATGCATCAAACTGAGCTATTTCTGATCAGCCTCACTCCTAGTTATACATATTTGGTTCCTTATTATCCTAAAGTAAACTGTCTTCATTATATCGAATATTCTCTTTCATTGATTATTTTTTGGTTATTTCCCATCTAGGCCATTTGTTCCTTATTATACTTTTAGCAAGCTTTTCTCTCCAACTTTTACACTATACTTTAACTCCTCTCTTCAACTTTTCTATTCTTTCTTAAAACAAGTTTCACTACAAGACAACAAAACTTAGATCCTCACTCTTTTACTCAGCTTCTAAAATTTACAACTTCTTATCTAACAACATTTCCCAGTTATCCTTAGTTCAGACTGGAAGCATTATACTCTGGGACAGGCCATGACAGGCGCTTTCTTAGATGTCTCAGAGCTAAAAAAAAAAAAAAAAGCATTAGCATATGCCAGACACCATTCTACCCAAGGCCAGGACCACCTTTAAATACTTAAAACTTTTTTATAGAGACAAATTTATTATATTCACTCTGACTTCAACCGGGGTTTCCTACCATACTAAAAACACACTGTGGATAACTAAGATACCTTATACAATGGGTAACACAAGTATAATCATAACCTCATAAACAGAGTTGAAAGGTTTTCAAGATGATTTAGGATTGCTCCCTTTAACTGGGGAGGAAACTGGGCTACAGTCAGGTTAAGCAATTTTCCAATTACTGAAATTTTACTACTAGTGAAATTTAGTAGTAAAAAATACCAAGATGCCAAGATTCAAAACTTTAAGTAGGGTATATTCAAAATGTTCATGTATGAAAGATTTATTTGAAACTTAAAACACATTTCCAAAAGAAATCAAACTGGTGCAAAATAAAGTGCTCCACAAATATATATTTAAAAGGAATTCTGGGCATTTTAAAGGGTCTTAGAAATTTCTGGCACTTTCTTTTCATTTTGCTTCTAAGTGTATGTTTTCTTTTTCATTGATACAGAAATGACAATAACCTAACACAGCCTGTTCTGATATGATTTCTGGCTCACAAATGAAACAAAGGTTAAAGAACCTTCCATATTAATTGAAAGATCAAATAACTAACATTTTCAAAGCTTAAACTGAAATTTTAAAAATATATACATGCCAGGGCAATGCCTGTGGCTCATCGAGTAGGGGGCTGACCCCATATACCAAACGTGGCAGGTTCAAACCCAGCCTCGGCCAATGTGCAAAACAGAAAAACAGCCAGGTGTTGTGGCAGGTGCCTGTAGTCCCAGATACTCGGGAGGCTGAGGGAAGAGACTCGCCTAAGCCCAGGAGTTGGAGGTTGCTGTGAGTGGTGTGACGCCATGGCACTCTACTGAGGGCAATAAAGTGAGACTCAGTCTCTACCCGCCCCCCCCCAAACACACACACACACACACGCACACACGCACACACCAGAAAACAGTCATCTGAATAGAAGATAATATTAAAAATTAGGCTGGGCACCAAGTAGTTTTATGAGCCTACAAATAAGTAAATTGATAGGGGGAATGACTTTACCTATGTTCCAATAAAACTAAAGTTATAGGACTGAAATGTTAACTTCATATAATTCTTATATTCCACAAAATAATTATTATTATTTATTTTTTTCCAACCATTTAATATGATAACCATTCTTAATTCACAGGCCATATAAAAACAGCAGGCCTAAATTTGTCCTATGGATTAAAATCTGCCAATCTCTGGATTAGGGAATGTGGGAGAAAGGAAGGCAGAATGTAATTGGTTTAATAACCAAAGGGACTAGGGACTTCCTGCATTCAACCTATATGGAAAAGCAACACCCCACCTCCAACAAGTGTACCTTAATGTCAGTCCCAGCTTATAGGAAACTGCCATATTTCAGTGTCTTCAACACAAAAACAATTCTAAAAACTTAATCTTTGATTCATGGGCAGAAATAATTCTCATAAATAACATACACTAATCGTAATTTTAAACAGATAATTAATTTTGTACAAAATATCCTAATGTTATAGGAATACATTATTCATTACCATTTTGTCCCTGAGTCGCTCTCCACGGATAAAAAAGTCAGCACAGCCATTCTCTTCCTGATGAGGGACTTTGAAGACAGTGACGCTGCTTAGTCCACTCCCTCCAAGTGGTAACCATCCACCACTTGAGTCATCTCTGGTCATCACCACAGCTCGCACTCGTGCATAACTATTACTAAAATAGATGCAAAGATCAGGAATTAGCTTTTCCATAAACAAAAACTGTCAATCTTATTTGAGAAACCAAAGACGACATTAGTTAACGTGTGGTGACTGAAGTATTTTTTACTACTTCCATGAAAGTCCACATACTTGAAAGAGTTCAAAACCCACAAACTACTTTGTTTATAGATTATCCTTTATTTTGAAGAGTAACATCAAAATAAAATACTACAGACCTCTTATTTGAACTCATCCTTTCAGGAGTTCAAGAACATTTGACTACCAGGAACAAGTTGTGAAGGATAAATAACGTCAAACTACATAGGATACCATCAGACTTGTCTATGTATTTCCTTTTGCTGCAACATTATAACCAGGACAAATTATTACTACATTTTAGCACATTTAATTGAGGCATCTCAAAGTTTCTAACAGTTCTGAAATATATTAAAGATAAAATGGGTGGCGTCTGTGGCTCAAAGGAGTAGGGCGCCGGCCCCATATACCGGAGGTGGTGGGTTCAAACCCGGCCCCGGCCAAAAACTGCAAAAAAAAAAAAAAAAGATAAAATGCTGAGACAAATATGCTTGGTTTATACGCCACATTTTTTATTTTTTCTACCAATTGGGAATCTAAAACACTTAGACAAATGTTCTGTTTAAATTAACTGAAAGCCAAATTGATCTATAGAAATCTTTCATACTTCTTTCTAACAGACTATTCCTAAAAGAGACTATATTCCAGATACTATGTTCCATTTTGGGATCATTTCCCAAGATAACCAATTCTTCACATAAAATCTGCAAAATATGTTTAAAGTACTAAATGTTGTATACAACTGACCTGTAAGCATTTTAGTTCTGAAACATTTAAAATGATAACCAATATAACAAGTATTAATGAACACTTTTCTAAAACTAGTATACCCTGCTAACTTGTTAGGAAATCATACTGACTATAACTTAACTTTGTATTGGTCGTTATGAATAACAACTGAGGTTCTCTATGTAAGAGTTCTGTGCTTCTTAGTGTGTGTGCCCATGTTTTAGGTTGCCCACTGCCATTTCTGTTGTCATTGTGCTTACCTGTTTATTCAGGTATACTTTATATACATTATAATTTTATATGAAATAATGTGTTGATTTTAAACACACAAAATTGAACAAACTCTGACAAACATATACTCTTACTGCTATGGTCCAAATGCTTGTGTCTCCCCAAAACCTCATAGTCGAAATCCTAATCCCCAAGGTTGATGGTATTAGAAGACAGGATTTTTAGGTAATGATTAGGTCATTCTTAGTGGCCTTATAAAAACATCCAGCTCACCCTTTCTACCATGTGAAGGCACAGCTAGAAAGCACCATGTAAGAAGAGCCGGGAAATAGGCCCTCACTAAACACTGAATATGCTGGCACCTTGACCTTGAACTTTTCAACTTACACATTTTTGTTGTTTATAAACTAACCAGTTTATGGTATTTTGGTATAGCAGTCCAAATGAACACATGTATAATCAATGTGATAATCAAAACACGGAACCTTTTCCTCACTCCAGAAAATTCCCTTTATGCTGAACATATAGATTAGTTTTGCCTGTTTGGGGGTCTTCATATAAATGGAATCAAACAGAATTAACACTTGAACCCCCTTTTGTCTGATTTTTCTCTCTATTAATATTTCTTATACCAGAAGTTCATTCTTTTTGTTTTGGGTTTTCTTTTGTACTCTAACTAGTACTCTAATGGAATAAATATGTCATTATTTGGAGACATGTTTTCATTTCTCTTAGATATTATAATTACCTAGTAATGAAATTAGTAGGTTACAGGATAGATACACGTGTAACTATGTAAGAAACTAACAAACTCTTTTTCAAAGTGCTTGTACTATTATACATTCTCATCAATAACATATAATAGTTTCAGTTCTCCACATCCCTTCTAATACGTGGTGTTTCAGTTTTTAAATTTTACTTATTTTAATGAATATATAACGCTATCCCATTGTGGTTTAAATGTTACTTCCCTGATGATTCATGATGCTGAATATCTTTTCATGCGCTTAGTGACTTCTTATTTATCTTTTTTCAGTCTTTTGACCATTTTTATTACATTGTCTTTTTATTGATTTTTAGAAATTATATGTTCGGGATACAAGTCTTTCATCAGGGAACACCACACTTTTAAAGCTGCGCTGTGTTTGTTGTAGTTAAAAGTGAGGATTTTAGAGTCAAACCTTCATAAGTTTAATCTTGACTCAATAACTTACTAAGTATGTGACCTTGAGCGAGTTACTAAACCTCTGTGTCTGTCTCATCTGTGAAAAAACAGCACTCACATTTAAAAAATGTGAACAATGTTTGACACACAATATGCACCACATAAGTATTATTATGACAACAAAGCACTGGAAATTGAAGAAGGTGCCAACCCGGTAATTCAAAGCCAGACAGTCCTGGAAAATAATAAAATCAACATGGTAAACCATAATTCTTTATTACGGGGGTCACAATAGCTTTCATATAGAAACTCTAAAAAGTTTTAACTTAAAGATGACTGTTCTGTCTCAGCTTTTTAATTATTTAGTCAAAGGCTCATTCTCAGATGGGCCCAATTCTTGCCAATCTTTGACTCAAAAATCTGATTGCTTTCTCTGTTGTCTTGTGATTTTTTTTGAGGTGAAATTTAAGTTTTTGTGTGAGTAGTACTATTATACTTATCTTGAGTGTCTTGCTTGTACTGTACCACATACCTTTGTTTAATTCTTAATAAACTGTTCACTTGTTAAAAAATAAATAAATAAATATATTCTTCTTTGTATCGAATAACAAACTAAAAAAATCTGATCAGAGGAGGTATGGGTATGAAAGGCTGGGTAACTGTAAATCACAACTGGAATTCTTCTTCCAGTATAGGCTAGAAAAAGTACCTCTATGATAAACAAACATAATATCCATCTTTACCTTCATTTTTTAACATTTTCAACTGGTATTTCAATAAACTTAAAGGCAAAAGAATATAAACAAACATGAAAACAAATTTTGCCTCAGTTGTACTAATCCATTTAGTTTCATTTAAAATAGAAACACTGCATTATACATGAACCAAAATAACTCTAAAATTATACTTTACTGCATTTTGTTGACAAATGTATATTAAGGTAGCATACAAATTTGCATATTGGTAAAAAAGTTATCAAATTAAGAATCTAGTTATAGAAAATTTTCCAAGTCCTAATAGTTTTAACCATCTAAAATGCAAAGTGTCCTTAGCCTTATTTCCTAGTTTCTTTTCTCCCTTGCAGAACTGTCTTGCTTTGGTGACTACCAAGCCTACCATATACCCTCTGAACTGCTAGAAAAACAGTATGGAGATTTTATCAAATGTTTTCTCCTTATTTTTGTGTGTCCATTATAAGAAAAAATCAGGTTTAAAACACTTAAGATATTTGATTATTAAGCTTCTTAGAGAACATACAGGCTCTAGGGAGAGACCAGAATATACTAAGAAGCCAGATAATTTCTTGATACTGCAGACTTACATGTGCCTTATAGTACACTGAATATTTTCACAAACTTACAGTACTTACGTTAACTACTTTAATTTTGTTACTATGAAGTAAAATAGTATTTGTTCATGTTTTAAAATCAAAATTCTATCTATTCCCTATCCTTTTACTGTTATCAGCTAGTATGCTAAGCATAACATGTATTTCATTCAACTAACTAAATGGAAAAGAAAAGTGACCAGGCACTATAGCATAACATTTACTACTATGGAATTCTAGTTGTTCTTATACTGGTTTCATTTCCAAAATACAGTCACGCGTTGCATAATTATGTTCAGGTCAACAATAGACCCCAAATATGATGGGGGTTCCATAAGATTATAATACTGTATTTTTATCCTACCGTTTGTATTTAGATATGTTTATAGATATACAAACACTTACCACTGTGCTGCACTGTGTTACATGTGCCTACAGTACAATAATATCCTGTACAGCTTCATTTTTTCAGCTTCATTTTTTAAATGAAGCGACAGGCATAAAGTAGGCTATAGCATATAGGTTTGTATAAATACACACTATATGTACACACAACAACAAAATCACCCAATGTATTTTTCAAAACATATCTACATAGTTAAGCAACACATGACTGTATTACTTAACAAGTTTTTGTTCCCTTCTAAGTGCAGTAATTTTATGGTTTACTTGAGAGAAGATGCTATATAACTCCACTAAACTAGCACTCAAGTAACTAGTTTGCAACATGTTACCTTAATTCATCTATAAGTCATAAGACCTAAACATCTACAGCAGAGGATCTTCACCTTTTAGACCAAAAATGCTTAACCTTAAGTTTATGAACCTCTTGGAAGGGACTATGAATCCCTAAAATATGGGTGATAGACATAGCTATAACCACAATTTCAATTCTATCAATGATTACCTGGGCCTGCCAACTTAAAAACCACTGGCACACCAAACAAAATGACCTGTACACTTCTGGCTCTTGATCAGATCTGTTTCTTAAAACATTTCTAATTGACTGCTGGTCACTTACAGTATTTTGGCTGACTGTTCCTAAACTTAACATTTCTAAAACAAATTCTATCTTTTACCCTTTCTTTTCTCTCTATACCTCTCTCTTTTCTGTTACATACCCAACCAACACTTTGACTTTAGCCCAGTTGAGACCCATTTAGGTTTCTCAACTCCAGACTATAATACATTATTTTAAGGTGTTAAATTTGTGGTAATTTATTATAGAAGCAATAGGAATCTAATATAAAAGTGAGGAAAAACTTGAGGATACAAAAGCAATCTGTAGTACACACAAGACAAAGATAAATGTTTTCCATTTCTGACTACAACAGTACCAAAATAAAACGTCCCCTCTAACAGAGAAAATTCTCAGGCTCTCTTTAAGATTTGTACAGCACGAGAATCATTTTTCCAGTGAGGGTTGTTAATAATGATAAAACATCCTTTTGCTATCCACAGTATATTTTAAGTAAACATTTACCATCCAATTATTAAACGTTATTGTAAAGACTAAATAGAGAAGAAAAGGTGAAGCATTTAATAGAAGTAGCTTAGCATGATACAACACTTCACAGTTTAAGTACTTACTTTTTAAACTATGTAGAATGTAGACAATCAGAAGATAACCACTTACTATCCATTCATATCTATTCACTTAACCAGTGAGAATTTATGCTACCTAAACAAAAATGCAAATTTATGGTATCTTCTCTGTAGAAGCTCATAATCTAGTAGGCAAAGATATATTACTACAAAAGGGGGAATAAAGGAGATTGCTGATATTCATATTTGATGTGGGTTTTGAAAAATAGCATATGAGGTAGAAAAAAGGTAAAAGATATCCCATGGAAGGCGTATGACACAACTATGTTATATTTAAGAACCATTAAAGTTCAAAAGGTAATGGTAGGCATAAACAGAGGAGGAAACTAAGCTCAAGGTTAGTACTCTTTTAATAAAGAGACCACAGGATGACAATAAGAGAATAAAATATTCTCATTTGTACTTTAAAAGATTTAAGAGCAAGAGCATAAAGAAAACTATGCTTCATTACCCCTCATAAGGTAGGTATTTCTCCATCTTAAAGAAATAAAGAACTGAGTTTGATTAGAAAGATGAAGGTCTGGATTATTCTTTAAGCACTGACAACTTTAAAAACTGGAGCAAATATTATTTTCCATGTAATAATCATCAATCCAGAGCACTGCAAGGCATTCTGTTAAATAACAAGTCAGATCTCTCAGGTTTCAAAGGCAGTCCCACCACTTAGAAGTTATATTCTTAGACAAAGTACTTAAGCTCTCTGTATCCCCATTTTCCCTCTGTACCCCCATTTTCCTGGCATATAAAATGGATATAATAACTGTATTTATTACAATGTTATGAGCAGTAAATGAGGAATGTAAAGTGCTAACTTAGCATTGTGCCTGGTTCATAGGTACACAATACAAGTTACTGGAATGACTAGATATACTAAGTCAACTTCATATGATACAGTATCTGAATTTTGAAATTGTCTTAAGTTTGTCCCACTCTGTATTTATGATGATGTTTTATATATAACAAACCCAGAAGATAGTACTCTCTCAAACAAATTAACCACAGTGAAATATCAAATATCAGTTATCTAGTACTTCCACAAATTGCTGGATGACAGAAGAACATGTATCCAGTCAATTCTTAGGCATCTGGTAAATCGTCCACAAGGAAAAATAAAACCAAAATATGAGGGGTGAATAGAGGTTTTCATATACTACCACTTTAGAATCAATCATCATCCATTCAGGTTCTGCTAGACAGTATATCAACCTACCAAAGTAGTTCAAACTATAACTACTTTGTATGTTCCCTGCTTTCTAGCACCACTACAGTCCATTCTCCATTACTCCCTAATTATCAACACCGATACTGTGATTTCATTTTGAGGCTTTCTAGTTCTCTATCAGAATAACTGAACTACAAAAAGTATTCACCACAACAAGAGATCAAAACATAGATGAGCGGGAGTTGATATTAACACTAGAGTTCATGAAGAGATTAAAGCATTAGAATAAAATACGGTTAGTTTAAAAATGATCTTATAGTGGGAAAGACCTAAGATTCAGAGGTCGTTAAAATATAAAAGGATAAATTCAACTATATTGAACACATTCCTACATAGAAAAACATCATAAACAATAAAGACAAATGATAAAAGTAACAAATTGAGAGGAAAAAATTTATAACACATGTGTTAGTTTTGTATTGATGTCTTAACAAATTGCCACACATGTTATGGCTTAAAACTATGGAAATTTACACATTTCTGTTGAGTTGAAAGCCTAAGTGTTTCTTTCACTGGGCTAAAATCAAGATGGCAGGACTGCATTCCTTTAAAAAGGCTCTAGAGGAGAAACGGTTTCCTTGCCTTCCAGTTCTAGAGGCTATCCATATTCCGAGGCTCACTGTCCTTTTTCTCTGTCTTCAAAACCAGGTACCCTGCTTCTGAGCGGCCTTCTGTAGTCATATCCTTCTCTGACCACAGTCCTATAGTTGGGAAAGGTACTCTACTTTTAAGAACTCACGTGGCTAGACTGGGTCCATCCAGATAATCTAGGATAATCTCTCTATATAAAATTTCTTAATCTAATTTTATTTTTTTTGAGACAGAGTCTCAAGCTGTTGCCCTGGGTAGAGTGTCATGGTATCATAGCTCACAGCAACCTCAAACTCTTGGGCTTTAAGCTATTCACCTGCCTCAGCCTCCCGAGTAGCTAGGACCACAGGAGCCTGCCACAATGCCCAGCCATTTTTTTGTTGTTGTTGTTGCAGTTATTTAGCTGGCCCAGGTCGGGTTCAAACCCACCACCCTTGGTGTAGTGGCTGGCACTGTAACCATTGTGCTACAGGCACCAAGTCAAAATTTCTTAATTTTAATTATACTTGCAAAGTCCTAACATATTCACAGGTTCTGGAAATTAGGGCAAGGACATCTTTGGTGAGGAGTCAAACACATTATTTTACCACAAACAGAATAAAGGATATTACCCTAAGTATAACTCTAAAATTCAGTGAAAAAAGACAACCTAGAGGAAAAATAGCAAAATTCATTAATAAAAATAAATGCCATGAAATATATAAAAAGAAACTTAACATTATTCACAATAAGAGGAATGCAAATTCTAAAAAGATGACTAAATACCAAGACATTTGTTAACACAGGAGTCAGTGAGAGTGTGGAGGTATAAATTAGTATGACATGTTTGAAGGGTTTTTTTGGAAATAACTATCAAAAGTTAAGTTGCACATATTCTCTGTCTCAGCAAACTATACTTTCATTCATTTCTTTTTCCATGTATAAAATTATACCTTGATAAGCACAGTTTAAAGAGAAGCACTGCTTCAGTAACAACAATAACAACAAAAAGCAACCAAAATGAGAAACAGAAAACTAACTGAATTATGAAACACCTATTCAATGGAATACTATATTGACAAAATGAGGAAGCTCTTTATGCTGCCACATGAGCTGATCTCCAAGTTCTATTATTTTTTTAAAGTACATGTTTAGTTGAACAACATGAGTTTGAACTAAAGAAAACAAAGGTACATGTTTGCATGACACTATTTGTGAGGGGAAAACGACATACACAGTTATGCCTGTGTATGAACTGAATCTTCACACAATAAAACTGGTAACTGCCTAATGAGAAGAAATCAGAGGCACGGAGATAATTTTCATTAAATAGTCTTTTACAGTTTTTGAGTTTTATATGTTATATATTACTCATTCAAAAATCAATTCACCTAATACTTACGTGCGCGCGCGCGCGCGCGCACACACACACACACACACACAACCCTGCAAGGTCTATGAACTCAAAATGGCACTTGTTTCTGTAAAAGGAGCTAGCAATTTTGTATATCTAGTCTTTATAATACAAAGGTGAATTTTCAGTGGTATACAGATTGATTTTAATAGCTTTGTTCCCTTTTGTAACGTCAAAACCCTGCACAATACACCCCTCTTCCATCAACTTAGAAACAATCAACAAAACCTCTGTTCACACAGACTTGCTCAGATAAGGCCTGGCATCCCAATCCTTTCCATATACTTCTACAGAATAATACCTCACAAATCACATCACATGCATGTGTTTCTTTTGAACATGTTGGGCTCATCTTATTAAAGTGGTTACCCTGTGGAAATTATAAGATAAATGGCTAATAAGGGCTTTCCTGAAAAACTTTGGCTATTCTCATGTTTGATATACAATACAAAAATACACATACCCTAAGAGAGGAGATGTGAACTCAGAAGTTTGATAGGCAAGAAAAGGAATTTCAGAGAACTAGATTTCATGAAGGAAAGATATGCATGAGAGGAGTTCCTGGGTAATATGAAAAATGTAACTTCTGCCCTTTGAAAGAAGTCACAGTTTTTTTTGGAGAGGAGGTATTCTTACAGATGCAAGGGAAAGAACGGATGATCTTTAACTTGTAAATCATTATCCTATTTTATTTCTTACTTTTCAGGAAGTCTTCCCTGCTGCCTGTGATTAGGTTACATATCTTCTATAAATGTTTCCACACACAGTAAGGTAAAAGGTTGACATAAGTTGAGTGTGGTGGCTCACGCCTCTAATCCTAGCACTCTGGGAAGCCAAGGCTGGTTCTTTGTTCATCTTTGCGACAGTCTCACTCTGTTGCTCTGGATGAGTGCTGTAGCATCATAACTCACAGCAACCTCAGTTTCTTAGACACAAGTGATCCTCTTTCCTCAGCCTCCACAGTAGTTGAGACTATAGGCACTTTCCTAACATCTGGGTGGAATGCTTGAGCTCAGGAGTATGAGATCAGCCTAAGCAAGAGGAAGAGCAAGACCCTCATCTCAACTAAAAACAGAAAAAGACTGGGGCAAGAAGATCTCTTGAGCCTAAGAGCTTAAGGTTGCTGTGAGCTATGACACGACAGCACTATACTCAGGGTGCCAGAGTGAGACTCTATCTCAAAAAATAAGTAAATGGCTGATAATTGATAGTTGATGTTTAGCTGTGGTTAGTAAATCTGGTTTAAAACAAAATGTGAATACTGTTCCATTTTTTACTTCATATAGTTATATGAGAAGTTACTTTTCACCAGGTGGGAAGAAAGCATAGGAGTCTATTCCTTTTGCTTCTCAACGTCTTTAGTAAACACTATTGCCTTAGTATTACCTGGGCTACCAGGTATGTTCATGACAATTGTGGATTTGTGACTAGAATGAAGTAGTAATACTCTACTCTCTTCAGGCCAATGACAAGAGTATTCAGTGAGAGGTCACCATCATCTCTGTTTAGGGAAATTCGGTAATCCTCCTGAGAATGAAATTCTTTCATTGTCAACAGTAGAAAGGGGCTTTCACCAAGAAAGCCAGCAGAATACATTATCTTTAGTATCTCAACGTTGGGATATGTTGCCAACTCCTTCTTTAAGGTTCTGTACATATAACTCCTTTGGTACAAGTAAAGAGCACTAGTTTTTCCAAACATGGGTAAAACCCAGTTTTAGAATGCAGCAGGGGACTGAAGAATAACAAGGGTAAGCTAGCAACCCTGAATATCTACAATGTCAGTTCTTCACGATCAGCCAACCAATTTGGAGATACTTAAAAGATATGGGGTCAGTGAGACCCATATTAATCACAATAATCTGTGGGGAAAAGGGAACTATCTCTACATATGGTATCAAAAATCACAAAACATTTGAGTGTTGTTAATATGGCTAAAACATGTTTATCTCCACAAACTAGTCATTCAATAAATATTTGCATGATTAAATCCAGAAATAACAAAGAAAAATCAGATTAAGAAAGATAAAAAACGCTCAGCTCTTCTTATAAATATCTATCAAGAGTAGCTTTGAAGAGACATAGACAGCAAAAGATGACTTAAGTTAGAATCCAATCAAAATTTAGGAGCCATTAGTGATGTAGGTACATAATTACACAATGTTAGTAAAATTCATCCTAGAGAAGGCAGTTTAGAGACTTCTAGAAAGGCCACCCTAGCCTGGAAATAAAACGTGTAATAGCAAATAGCTGATCCTAATTCAACTGTACAATTAAGGGACCTTAAATTTTTTAAAGATTTTTTTTCCCTGCCAAATAAAACATAAATTGACTCAATTTTCACTGAAAATTTAATACCCTACAGCACTGCTGTCCGATAGAAATAAAATGCAAGTCACATTTATAATTTTAAATTTTTGGAGAGTTTTGTTAAAACAGTAAAATGAAAATGGCAATGAAAATACCTCTGAAGGCCCTTCCCTTGACAGAAACATTGAAAGGCACTAAGTAAACCTGCCAGAATTAAATTGCCAGAACTCTAGAAAATGGTCAAAGGTTTAAGTGACAAGCAAAGCCTGAAGGCAACTGGCCATCCTCCTAACTGATCTCACCTCTCCTTAGCATTGAGCTTGACGTTGGTAGTCCACATATTCAAGGCAGGTTCCTAGTCACTAGTTCTAATGGAAGTGGAACAAACCTTAGTCTCAAAGAATTGTGTTCTATCTCTTCTAACTTGTTGGGGAGGTATAATATGGACTATATTTGCATTCCTCAAACACATTTTAAGAAAAATAAACAACCAGCTGCCATGCAGAGGAGACAAGCTATTATGCCTAAGGCCAACAACAGGTGCCGTAAAGAGTCTGGGGAAAAAGTTTCCTTAAGGCAGCAGTTCTCAACCCGTGGTTCGCAACCCCTTTGGACCCCTCTGTAACAAAGAAAATACATCCTGCATTTCAGATATTTACATTACGAGTCATAACAGTAGCAAAATTACAGTTATGAAGTAGCAAGGAAAATAACTTTATGGTTGGGGGTCACCATAACATGAGGAACTGTATAAAAGGGTCATGGCATTAGGAACGTTGAGAACCATTGCTTAAGGTCAAAATTGACCTTGCATACTGGGGAATCCAGAAAGCCAGATACATATCCAAAACAGGGTACATGTTCAGAAAATACCTGAGAGATTCTAAGTTTTGCCTGATCTTTAGGCTCAGAGCAAGCAGAAAGCAAAGGGTAAGGAAGATACGGCCGTGTGCCACCACACAGTGATAATCAGCAAAGACTAAATTTTTACTTCTTCCTTTTCTTTTTTAAGCTTCTGGTATTCAAGGAAAATCTGTCAAAACGTTAAGATGACCACCTGCCAAAGGAACAGAGACTTCCGTCTGCCTGATTTCAAAACCTACTACAAAGTTACAGTAATCAAAACACTGTGGCACTGGCATTAGAACAGATATATATAGCCAAGTGAGGTGGCTCACACCTGTAGCCCTCTGGGAGGCCAAGGTAGGTGGATTGCTTGAGCTCTACTAGTAGTTTGAGACCAGCTTGAGCAAGAGGGAGACCCTATCTTTACTAAACTGAAAAACTAGCCAGGTGTTAGGAGGATGCCTAAGTCCCAGCTACTGTGGAGGCTGAAGAAAGAGGATCACTTGGGTCTAAGAATTTGATGTTGCTGTGAGTTATGATGCCACAGCACTTTATCCAGGGCAATAGAGTGAGACTCTGTCACAAAAATGAACAAACATGAGTGTCAATAAATAAATAAACCCACTTATTTATCTATCATCAAACTGATTTTTTACAAGGGTGGCAAGATCTTTCAACGGGAGAAAGAACGTTTCTTCAAAATATGATATTGGAACAAACAGATATCCACATGCAAAAAAAAATAAAGCTGGACTCTGGCCTTATCCCACATACAAATATTAATTTTAAATGGACCAAAGATCTAAATATAAGGTCTAAATTATAAATATTATAAATCTTTTATAAAAAATAGATGTAAATCGTTATGATCTTGAATTTGACAATGGATTTTTTTTTTTTTTTTTTTTTTTGCAGTTTTTGGCCGGGGCTGGGTTTGAACCTGCCACCTCCGGCATATGGGGCTGGTGCCCTACTCCTTTGAGCCACAGGCGCCGCCCGGATTTTTTTTTTTTAAGAGACAGAGCCTTACTTTGTTGCCCTCGGTAGAGTGCTATGGCGTCACAGCTCAGAGCAACCTCCAGCTCCTGGGCTTAGGTGATTCTCTTGCCTTAGCCTCCTGAGTAGCTGAGACTACAGGCACTTGCCATAACGCCTGGCTATTTTTTTGTTGCAGTTTGGCCAGGGCCAGGTTCAAACCCGCCACCATTGGTATATGGGGCTGGTGCCTTACCCAGTGAGCCAGAGGGACCACCCCAAGACAATGGATTCTTAGATAACACTTAAGCATAAGCACCAAAACAAAACAATTGTACTTTATCATGATCAATAACTTTTTTGATAATTACAAATAATTATGAATAAGTAATAAATAATAACTTGAATCTTTTAATATCAAAGACCAGTATCAAAGTGAAAAAGACAATCTACAGATGAAAAAAAATATTTGCAAATCACGTATCTGATAGGAATCTAATACCCGCAAAAATGTAAAGAATTCTTTCAACAAAAAGACAAACAAACCAATTAAAAACTAGGCAAAGAACTTAAATAGACATTTCTCCAAAAATGATAAACAAATGGCCAAAAAGTACTTGAAAATATGTCCCACAGGACGGAAGCGGGGGTGGTGTTACGGTGTGTGATACACCTTTTGGAGGCAGGGCACAATTGTAAGAGGAACTTTACCTAACAATTGCAATCAGTGTAACCTGGTTCTCTGTACCCTCAATGAATCCCCAACAATGAAAGAAAAGAAAAGAAAAAGAAAAGATCTTCAACATTATCAGTTATTAGGGAAATACAACTCAAATCACAATGCGATAACCAGTTAATATCCACTAGAACTGTGATTAACTTAAAAACAACACAATAACAAATATTGACGAGGATGTGGAAAACTGGAACCTCCTACATTACTCGGTAATGTAAAGGCTACACCTTCTTGTGAATTCAATGCCTTTATCATCTCTCTTTTATTAGTTACTACCCTTATGATTCCTCTAATACTCCTCTAATTCCCATTTACCACATCTTATACTTCCCTATACCTCTTGTAGTATCTCATATAATAAGGGCTAAATTTGACATTCATCATTTTTCTTTTCCATTACAAGTGATGAACAATTATTTCATATTAAGGTAATGATAATATGAAAAGACATCTGCAACATCCACTCTCAATGAGTTGTTTTTGGCTGAACTAAATAATCTCAGTTTCTGTGAACTTGAAAAGGTCGCATTTGGCTTTTTTTTTTTGTGACACAGACTCTCACTATGTCGCCCTTGGTAAAGTGCTGTGGCGTCACAGCTCACAGAGACTTCAAACTCTTGGGCTCAAGTGATTCTCTTGTCTCAGCCTCCTAAGTAGCTGGGACTACAGGTGCCAACCACAATGCCCAGCTATTTTTTTGCTGCAGTTGTAATTGTTGTTTGGCAGGCCTTGGACAGGAAATACAGAAGGGCAGCTTCAAGACTTCTCTTCAGAAGAAGTCCTCACAACAATTCAGGAAGCTATTCTTGCTCCTTGAATGACAGTTTTGGTAATAAAAGAGTGACTCCCCCAAAGTGGATGCATGATTTACCCTTGGCTTGAATATCTCATAACAGTCTCAGCAAGAGAAGACCAAAACTCTGGGTTTCCACCAAGTATATAGTTCATTCACAATTCTTGGAGTTCAGATGCTATTTATCAGTCAGCAATGCTAACCCTATAACACAGCTTGACATTCCATCGTCATCAGGATTCTAGACAACCAGAATTAAGACTTAACCAAAATCATTTTTTCCATAAAGAACAGATTTGATAACTTCTTTATTACTATCTAAAACATAATAACTGCTCAAATAGATGAGGACACACATATATATCTTATTTAAAGAGGTGCTTGTTTACTGTATTGATAATTAACTTTATTAATATCAGGTATTAGAATATGAACATTACCTAATTATATGTAACTTGATTATAATAACCTACCTGTACATGAATAAAAATAAGAAATGACTTTAGTTATTTCTTATGCAGACTTCTTAAATCATCTGAGTTATAAAAAATTTACAACAAATAAAGTATCTTCCAATAATACACCATTAAAAATATCACTGACAGAGGTAGAAAAAAATTCTGGTAACACATTACAAAAAAAAAAAAAGTGGACTGTGGTAGAATATTTTGAAAGAACATCAAATATGCATTCATTGTTGTAGGGACAGAAATCAGGTCAGGGAGTTCACTATACCTGCTGGCCAGTTTGTGCTGGCACAGAATAGATTTTAAGAGTGGAAAGTCAGGACATACGCTCCTCTGAATCAAGCTTTCTGAAGAAAAAGCCTGGGAGCTGCTAATTAAACAAAAAACAAGGATCCCTTTGGTGAATCAAAACAAAGGCATTCACTTTAATAACATTTCTCCAGTTAAACTAAAATAACCAAGTAAGATTTAGTTAAACCAAAATAACCAAGAGCTAGTTTTTCTTACAGTGAGATTTCCTTAATCCTCAATTTTTTTCATAACAAATTATACAGATATTAGGTTATAGGGCAAGGATTCAAAGGTCTGAATTAGAAAGCCCATGTTCTTTGCACTTCATCACTGTTACAACATGGCAAATCTATGCTCATACAACTTTTTCAAAAACAGTATTGATACTTATATGTACTAAGCTTATTAGAAATAAATTATTTTAACTCTTTCTTCAGGATTTCAAGAAGCTGTTGCATTCGTACAGGATCAGTTAAAATGAACCTCTCTTGTATTCTTTCATGCACATACGTATCTGCCTACATTGTGGACACAATATACAAATGCCAGAATGGAAATTTAGTAGTATCCCTGTTACTTACTGAGTTATTTGAAATGTACTGACAAGGATTCAAACCAAACAGGTTTTAATTAAAAAATAAGACCACCTTCATTTTAAATTGACATTGGTTAAAGATTCCTAACTAATCTTTCCCTTTTAGCTCTCGGTTCATAAATCTTTCTAAGTCCTAGCAGAGAGCACCTCTTCCCGGAGTTCTAAAGTCCTAGAATTGATTCTCGTTGTTTCTGATTTGACTGGCTTGGATTATTTTCTAATCCCTGAATTATCACTTTATTAATGTCACACACCTGGAAGGCTAGCCCATTCATAAAACGGCCTGAAAGCAAAGAAGGGATAATTCCCTAAAGAAAACTAGGGAGGTCTTAACAGAAGAGTTGAGGTATGATTGACAGACTAAAACAATAGATGGCCGTTACAATACTGAAAGAAGTAACAGGTGCATGTTTTTATGAGAAGGCAAAAAAAATCATTTAAAGCAGGTGGCAAATCATAAAAGATCACAAGAGGATATAACATATGTTATCTTTGCTTGAGTGAAAGAGCATCAATAACAACAAAAATGAGTTAGATTAAATAGGAATTCTACTGGTGGACGGCCTTGTATATTAAAAAGGTAATTATTCTAGGCTTCTGTGCAAGGCGGGGGGGAGGGCATGATTAAATTAGTATCTAAAAAATAACTCTATTGAAAAACAGGATCAGGGAAGCCTGGAGGAGTCAGCACAGAAAGAAACACAGCTAGACAGATGCTATATGTATCGAGATGCAATTTGAATAATGCAGCATAGGAATACAGCTGTGTGTTTACATATAGCTTTAGAAGGTAGAGTCCTCTATCTATTCCTCTTAACACAGAATATTACAAGAGTAAGGAAAAGGGAGTGCAAAAACTATAGGAGGCAAAGATAACCAAGACTGTAAAGCTTATAAGATTCAGACCAGTGGGGCTGCATACACTGTAAAGGATAGAGGAAAAAAGTTTTCAATAGAGTAAGAGTTCAATTATTAAATATCATAAGAACATTCAAGCAAACTAAAAAGACATGAAGAGCTTAAACTACACCTAGTACATAACAAATGTTTGATAAAAACTAAAAGATAAAATGAATTTATTAGATGTCTTTTACAAACCAAACAATGCACCAAAGAAAAAGTATCCAAAAACAAGTAAGGGCCAGGCACAGCGGCTCACACCTGTAATCCTAGCACTTGAGAGGCCGAGGTGGGTGGATTGCCTGTGCTCACCAGGGTTCGAGACCAGCCTCAGCCAGAATGAGACCTCATCTCTAAAAATAGCTGGGCGTTGTGCAGGATGCCTGTAGTCCCAGCTACTTGGGAAGCTGAGCAAGAGAATTGCTTGAGCCCAAGAGTTTGAGGTTGCTGTGAGCTGTAACGCCACACCACTCTCCTGAGGGTGACAAAGCGAGACTGTCTCAGACAACAATAACAAAGACAAAACACAACTTCTTTTCTCAAAGTTGTCACAGTACAACTAACTTGAATAAAAAATACATTAAGGGTAAAAATTTGTATAAACTGCCATTGCCAAGGAGGGGGACCTACAACGCCCACCAGAGGCTCCAATAGCCAAAAAGGCTGGACAACTGCTGAGGAGACACTTGTGCCTTGGTGTCTCCTTCACTTTACACTTGGGACTAAATGTGGAACCCCCATTTCCTATGC
>CAUYRH010063431.1:0-15935 GCA_963574655.1 Perodicticus potto | reverse complement strand
TTTAAAGTCCACTAAGCAATCTGTGGCTTCTGAAATGGAAGTAAAAGACTTGATAGGAGACTCATTTAAGTTGAGATGCGGGGAGGAACTCTGCATCTCTCTGCTGCAGCCTGCCTCTTCTTCCTTTGGTGAGGGTACCCTAATAAGAAGAGAAAAATTTAGATTTAATATACACATACTAAGCAACAAGGACATGCTATGCACTTACCAGGAGCCTTTATACATATTATTAGTGCAGATAATCTTTGTAATAGTCTAGCCAGGTAAGTACCATCATTCCCTTTTCAAAGATGATGTTACTGGGTAAATCATATACTTAAAGCTACACAAGATAGGCACTGACAGAATGAGGATTCAGATCCAAATTCCCAAGCCCCTTGAAATCGAAGTCAGAGAACCAGGACTGGATAGGAATAGAGGTAGGGGGAGTAAGACATAGCTTTTGCTGCTTGTTTTAACATAATGAGTGAATTGAGCTATCTATCCAGTTCTTAGCCTAGATAAATGAGAATCATAGCTCTATATAGAGAGAGGTCATAATAGTTCCACAGTGATTTCTGTGGCAACAGTTTTAATGTCAGACTACATACAGAACACAGGACCAGGCCTGTACTTTTCAGAACTCAACAGTTCTGAAAAGTCATACTTCAGCGTATATCCCAATTCACCTGAAGGCTCCTATTTCTGAAGACTTGTTCTTTATCTCTGCATCTGTGATAGGAAAGAAAAAGTAATAATATTGGTAGTGTTGTTAGTAATCACACCACTTCTTACTGATCTTATGCTTCCTATGCAGTAGATACTGCTTCTCATTGGGCTTATCCAAGTAGCTCAGATCTCCAATCTCTCAGACCAATGAAGTGAGCATTAGCATCCAACAGGCCCAGCTGCAGAGGTACCAAGATGAACACTTCTGAATGAACAACATCTGAATAAATTTATTTCAAATCTGGACTTGAGAAACAAGGAGCTGTCAAAGGAAATCTGCCACCTGCAGAGATTCACAACCTGGCGACCTGCAGGCAGCAAGATATAAGGCTTGGAGAGACTGCTTTTTTACAATCATCAGAAGGCACAACAGATTTTCTTGGTGGAGTGAACTATTAGAACTACATGATAAGTAGCTCTCACCAGACTTAAGAAGTTCCTCTTCCAACTGCATGTGGGGAAGTTTAACAACAGCAACTAAAACAACAGTAATATTAGCAACTAACATTTATCAAGAGCCTACATATGTCAGGAAGTATGTCTGGAACTTTACTAGCTATAATCCTTACAACCTATGAAATTGGTATCTATTTTCTCCTAAATACTAGGCATAAAGAGGCAGAATTACCACGTACAATTCCTTAGAAGCTTAGGTTGGGATGCTAAGCTAATGGTAGGTAAGATAAGAATGATGCATAAATCACTAGCAGGAGGCAATAATGTCTGCATGTCCAGTCTTCCATACCTGTACCTCTAAGACAGTGGTTCTCAACCTTCCTAATGCTGCAACCCTTTAATACAGTTCCTCATGTTGTGGTGACCCCCATCATAAAATTATTTTCATTGCTACTTCATAACTGTAATTTTGCTACTTTTATGAATCATAATGTAAATATATGATATGTAGCATGTATTTTCATTGTTACAAAGGGGTCTGCTGCTCTAGGAGGTATACTTGGAGCTTGTGTCATTCCCTTGTGGTTTGAAAATGTTTTTTTCCCAGTTCTATAGGAAATCCTGATCCTAGGTTCTAGAAAGCCTAAAAAGAAACACATGATGAATAAGACAGGTACGTCTCTTTGTTCTTAGAGAGAGATGACCTAGATTGAGTCTCAAAGGCTGGCTGATTGGGTCAAATGTGCACCTATATAACCCCAACAAATAGGGGGTTGGCAGTGGGTATCTTCACAAGAAGGCCTTATGGAAAAGCTCAGAAAACTGGTACTGGAGTCCTCACCTGTAGTCTTATGCTCAGAATGTTCCAAGAGACCGAGGAGTCGTCCTTCACTATGGCCTCTTTCCTATAACAGAGAAAAATTTATGAAGGGTTTACTTCATGGCACAGAATCTAAAACATAACTTCCTTAGCCCAGATCACATCTGTTTATAGAAGAGAAAAGTATGGCGGTACAGCACTAGGGAAGTCCTTTGCTTCTTAATAAAGAAGGATACACAAGTATAAAAGCAACCTGTAAGAAGAGAATGTATCTCTGTGCCAAGAATACTATGGATTTAAAATAGTAAGTTTCAAGATAGCGTCTACAGAAGTGATGCCAGAAGAATAAACCAGCTGTATGATATAACTAAGAATTTACCTATAAAGCAGAATGCCAAATCACCTCCTCGAAATCACCTCATTCATAGTTCTCCGTCTTCTGGCATGACAATGGCTTCCCCATCTTAGTGTGGAATGACTGCTTTCTTAGTAATCCTGGAATATGCAGCTGCTGCTTTACAACTTTGATGTCAAGCCCAAGACTTGCTCTTCCAGATCTCTAATCAAAAAGCCCAGAAAGCACATCCATCTTCCCAGTGACCAGGTTCCATAGCTTTTTAAAGCTAGGCATACAAGGAAGTCAACAGAGTTGCTTTTTCCTGGCACTAGGGTATGAATTGGATATCCTTTTAGGAAATCTATCTGGTGGTATATTTCAAGAGACTTTAAAATGTTTATATATATATTACCTTAATACTTCCACTTCATTTTAAAGAAATATATTTTAAAGAAATAATCAATGGTACAAAGGCTGATTAATGTTTTAAAAAGTCATATACTACAAAAGAATCAGAAAGAACCTAAATGTCGAAAAACAAGAGAGTGGTTTATACTATACTGTTAAGTTTTTTTGTTTTGTTTTGTTCTGAAGAGATAGGGTTTCACACTATCGCCCAGGCAGGTCTCAAACTCCTGACCTCAAGTGATACTCCCACCTTGGACTCCTAAAGTGCTAGGATTACAGGTGTAAGACATTGTGTCTGGCCCACCTTAAGTTTTTATAAATCTAAGAAAGAAAACTATATGTATAGTATAGTACTATGCATAATACAGAATATAATGTAGTACTACAAAAAGTATGTATTGTCTGTGTAGGTACCTATATGTGGGAGGTGTCAATTATATTAAAAATGCATAGGAAAAAAAAAAAGTTAGGAAGAAAATAGCCCCAAACATTAAAAGCTGTTATCTTTCCCAGTGTTGAGACTAGAACTTAAAAAAAAGAAAATTATCTTTGAGTAGTTAAATTATGGCTGATTTCTTCTGATTTTTTTGAATTTTCCATATTTTCTAAAATAAACAATGTATTAACACTACTTTTCAAATTAAAAGAAAAAAACAATTAAAAATTAAATATTATTTAAGGTAAACAGGAGGGAAGAGAGGAGAGAGAAAACAGCCTAGAACAGCCTCTTATAACTGAGAATCAGGAGGGTTATACAGCCTTTCACAAAACATTCCACACATACCTTTGGGGTCCTCAGCCTCTGCTGCCACTTCCCCTCCACAGCTGAGCTTGCTCTACCTCTCCCTGCAGGCCCATCTCCTTGGTTACCCCGTGCAAACTGGAGACAGGAGTCCACATGACACTGATATTCTCTCAATGGGACCAGGGATTTACAAAGATAACACTTCTCATTCCTAGCCAATCAGAAGGGAGAAACACAGTTTTAAGATGTGCTTTTGCTTCTGGGCTCCTGGATATGTTTGAAATTCTGTTTTTACATCTCAAAGTTACTCTGTAAAGAAGACATGTCAACCAACAGCAGATTCACTCAGTGGGATCACCAATAAAACTAATCTGATGCCAATCAAAAGGACTGAGTGATTAGCAGTTTTCCCTGGCTGTTTCTCTGTACCCTGCTGTTGCAGCAGTAGGATGGTAATGAAATCAGCTCTTCTAACTATCTCAAACAATGCTGATTGCTCTTCAGACATAAATGTTCTGTCAAACTCTTCTGAAATTAAATGTAATAGTTTTCTCAAAGAGAAGTTAAAACTTCAACAGAAAAGGGAACACCAAGAGCATTAAATCGAGATGACATTTTTATCAGGTGGATGAACTTGTCTGTCTACATGCTGACTTCCTCAATTCTACAATCTGTAACATCAACTAGGAAGTTACCAAAACCATGTGGTTCTGCTGGAGGCTTTTACATAACTATATATATACACAGTTATTTTTATCTTTTTATTAACAGCAGAGTTGAGGAAAAAGAGTTATGTGCTTATTGGGTATCAGTGAAAATGGAATTGTTGGATGAAAAGGAAGAAACTGAATATTTATTAAAAAGTATGTTCTCTGTGGTGAAAACCGATGCAAGGCCCTTTAAACAAAACTACTCAATTTTTCAGGCCCATCAGGAAGGAACTATGCTCTCCAAGATCCTGTAGCGAATAACTGCCAGAGCTCAGTTCTGCCTGGTTCATAAGATCACCTTAGTTTTAAGAAGCAAAAGGAAACTTTCCAAAGCATGCTATCTTGGATTTCTCTTTCTGGCATTATTCAGTAACTACAGCAAGAGAGACTTGGATTAGTTCTAATGAAGAATTTCTCTGGAGATATTTAAAATATAAGAAATAAGCCTCTCAAGTATTTAATTACCTGAAAGAATGCAAACCAAACCCCGTCTAATGAGAAAAACTAGACTAGTATTCCTGTTAAATTTTATCAATTAAAACAAAAGTATTTATTAATTTCCTTCTACATGAGAGACCAGCAGCATTGTGGAAGATGTAGGCACTTTAGAGTCAGGTGGACTATGCCACTTCTGGCTACATGATCTTAACCAATTACATATAATTTCTCTTCATTTCTTTCTTTCTTTTTTTTATTTATTTTTTATTTTTGAGACAGAGCCTCAAGCTGTCACCCTGGTTAGAGTGCTGTGGCATCACAGCTCACAGCAACCTCCAATTCCTGGGCTCAAGCGAGTCTCCTGCCTCTGCCTCCCAAGTAGCTGGGACTACAGGCGCCCGCCACAACACCCGGCCATTGTTTTTGATTGCAGCCATCATTGTTTGGCGGGCCTGGGCTGGATTCGAACCCACCAGCTCAGGTGTAGGTGGCTGGCGCCTTAGCCCGTTGAGCCACAGGTGCCAAGCCTTAAAATCCAGACTTTGAGGCCTAAATCTGATTTAGGCAACTGAGAGCCTAAAGCAAATTTGCTCCAAACAAATTTCCTGGCTCACTCTAGGTCCTCAAATGTATGTTAACTGAACTGAACATTGATTTTTCTGCTTCTCTTTAAAATATATGAGCTATTTTTCTTTTAAATGTTTGAAAAATTTTCCCTATTTTTAAAAACATAGGGCTAACACAGAAAAAATAGTTTTATTACTCGTTATAATTTCTTTATGAATAAGATTATATACTGACACGGTAAGAAATAAAATTTACTCTTGTCTAGATACTTAGTCATCTGTTTTAACTTGTTTCAGTTTCTCATTTAGACCCTCTTGTCATTAGGAATAGTAGCAGTGGGAAGGGGAAAAAAAATAAGCAGTGATCCTTAAATTATTCTCAGCAGGTGATATATTTAGAATTTGCTTTTTATTCTAGAAGTTTCTTTCTTGTATATACTGAGTGATCAGAGGTAATTATTCCGGATATTAATTTTTTCTAAATTTATTCTGCACGTAATCCTCATGGTAGGCATTTTGTAGTTAGGATTTAAGGATGATGCTGCCATGGTGAATGAATTTCTTTGACATTTTATATAGTGTTAAAGACAATAGGATATATCTGAATTTTTTTTTTTTAATCTAGTATGATGAATTAGTTCCTGCTTCTCTGACAACAAAATATGGAGGCTTTTATATCAACACTGGTACTCTACAGTTTCGCCAAGCTTCAGATACTGAAGAAGAAGATACTACAGACAACCAAAAGCACAAGCCACCCAAAGTGAGTTTATCTGACATTGTAATAAGAACGTTCAATTAGGCTCAGCGCCTGTGGCTCAACAGGCTAAGGCGCCAGCCACGTACACCTGAGCTGGCGGGTTCGAATCCAGCCTGGGCCCGCCAAACAACAATGATGGCTGCAACCAAAAAATGGCCGGGCGTTGTGGCGGGCGCCTGTAGTCCCAGCTACTTGGGAGGTGGAGGCAGGAGACTCGCTTGAGCCCAGGAATTGGAGGTTCCTGTGAGCTGTGATGCCATAGCATTCTACCCAGGGTGACAGCTTGAGGCTTTGTCTCAAAGAAAAAAAAAAAATTATCACCAAGTGTGAGCCTTAGACATACCAGCCCAGTCCCTGAGGCATCTCATATTCCCAAACCCAGATCACACAATGAAATGGTTATATATCCCTTTTGATACTTTTCTAGTTGTTTTTACCAAGTGAAGAAGGAAGGTTTGCTTTGCTGGTGCTCTGTTTTTAATCTCTCTCTCTCTCTCTCACTTCTCAGGCACTTTCCTTCTACATAAGGAGAGAATGGGGCTTAAGCTCAAAGCTTTGCATAGATCATAGCAGACACATAAATTGGAATAGGATAATCTCGATTTCTCTGTGCATATGCTTCCTTTATTTTCCCTTGTATATGTGTCTGTCACTTTTTTGTAGTTAACTTTTATTTGTGTTATGAAACTAACTTTTCAATTATAGAAAGGGAATATTAAATTTTATTTCAAAGACATTTACTCATGTTAATTTTAAGATGAAATTGTTTAAAGAAAAGAATATGTAGAAGCAAAAGACATGGCTACCAGATATAATAAAATTGTACTGTCAGTAGATATGATAAAACTTAGGAAGCTTCTGTGAGTATGATTGAGATATAAAAGTAGGCTTTGCAGTTAATGGACATGGTTCCCCCACATATTGAAGTGTGACCTTAGACAAGTGCCCTCCATGTCCTGGATCTCAGTTTTCACATCTATAAAATGGGAGTCATGTCACAGACCACTCAGAGTTGCAGGAATTAAATGAGAAGTCTATGTAAGAGATGGAGCCAGATGCTCCATTCCTGACTGTCTACAAAATCTAGGCTTTTTTTTGTCTAGGATGGATATCCTTAGAAGAATTCTCTGAATAATAAAAAAGCAAGACTAAGTCACATGTAAACGGTGGAATAAGGTCTTTCGAAAATTCTCTTCTCCATAAAAGCAACAACAACCCCAGAAAAAATTGTGAGAATCAACTTATTTAGAACTCTGGAAACTAACCAGAAACTTTAGCCACACAATGATGTTAATGAAGGAAATTGGATGAATCTCAGCGAGAACAGTGAGCTTTGTGGTATTTTAAGTTGTCCTAGTTCCAATCCCTACTTTCTAGCTATGTGGTAGCATTGAAAAATAACAGCCTTTGTTTCTGGTGCAGCCTGGCACCTATTAGAGGAAGCAGAATGGAGTTAGAGCTTTTTCAAAAATTTATCCCTGAAAAATTATCACTATTTGACTTGTCTGATAATTCTTTAGAAGACCCTACTTATATAGGGATTCTTTCCCCCAGCATATGTTCTTCTTTGGTTTATCAAAGATTAGATGGCAATAAGATGTTAGTTTTATATCATGGTTTTTTATTCAGTTCCAGATGTATATGTCTCTATTTTTGTGCCAGTACCATGCTGTTTTGATCATATAGCCTTCTAGTACAGCCTAAAGTCTGGTAGGCTGATGCCCTTGGCTTTGTTTTTATTGCTAAACTTTGTTTTTATTGTTCCCTTGATGTATGCAACTCTTTGCCAGCCTGGTCAGACACAGTACCCCACCTACATCAAATAGAGAAGAAAAACAAAAATATTCTAAATGAAATCAAAGCAAACGAACAAAAAACCTTACAGGATAAAATTGGGTGGGAAAAACAAATAAACAGGAGCAGGAAAACTATCAAAAAATGAAGTTTTTATTATTAAAGAAGGCAACAATGAAAAATTATATTTACATAAGAAAAATGAAGAAGAAAAATACAGGGATGGGGAGTTGCAAGAAAAAAAAGGAAGAAAAACAAAAACAAAGATATATATATATCTTGTTGAATATTGCCTGGGCAACAGGTGATCTTCTTGGGTATGAGATGCTAATCACAATGCTAATACAGCTGTATGAGATGGAAACTGGACACCTCTGCTGACTTCTTTGCCCTTAGACCCTGCAGGGTTGAGGGCCTGAATCTCTCCTCAGCCTAGTTACTAGACACACCTCAAAATTTCCAAACCATGACACTTGGCTAAACAGAGGCTTTCCCAGGAAAGCATGTGTTGCTGGGATCTTTCCCAAAGTAGCTGCCCACTTATCAGGTGGTGCCCAAACCTGCGTTGCTCTATACCCATGAGGGTCAAGGCTCAAAGCAGCTCTCCCACTGCTGAACACTAAAAGCTCTACTCTTCCCTGGCATCTCAGTCCTGGTCTCTGGGCGCTGTGCAAAGTCACTTGCTCACTTCCCCAAAGTCTCTCCACAGGCCTCGCTCCAGGACCCTGAGGGTGAAGCTTGCAGGGCAGCTCTCCCACCATGGCTGTGCACAGCCCACCACTGAACAATTGCAGCTCTGTTCCGGCTCAGTGGTTCAGTCCTGGACTCTGAGCTCTGTTCAAAGTCACTTGCTCACTTTCTCAAGATAACTCAGCTGAGTGTCCAAGTCCAAAAAAATAAAACAACCTGCAGGGAAGGCCTTCCCTGTCTGTAAACTCGCAGGCACCATGGCCTCAGACTTAGCGCAACCCCTTGCCACATGTCCACTGCTTTCCTCCTTCTCCTGGGGTCCAGAAGTCTCCTGTTGCCTCCCTGTGTCCCCAGAGGCATGTTTCTGGGCAGAGCTCACAACAGAGGTGCCTGGAGTCTTTTCTCCCCAATCTCACCACACCCAGTTGCAAAGAAGATTTGACCACCATCTTACTCTGACCCCAAGACCTCACTTGTGAAAACTAAATGTATTTGAACCTACTCAGAGCTCAACCAATGAGAAAAGCCTTTTCTCTTGGGACTTTGTCAAAAATAATTATAATCAAATATTTTATGGTTTCCTAAGGTGGTGGATAATAGGTGGAACAAACAACAGACAAACCAAAAAGCTAAAAAAGAAAAGTTGTGGACTGAGATGTCTAGAGGAGCTTTGAAAAGCTCCATTTTATTATAAATACAGAAGGCAACATATGTAAGCAAGGCTGTGAGTATTCCCATGGATTTCCACGTGCTTAGGAAAGATCTGAGAAAACCCTAGGTGTTCACCTCTAGATGACCTTAAGTGTGGAGCAGGCAGGAAATCAAAGCTAAGGCAGAGCTGTCAACTTCTGGCTGAGTGTAAAAGGTGTGCCCCAACACATACAAAGATTGGGAGATGTGTTAATTCCAGAAATTAAAAAAAATATCTGTCTAATCATAGCTGACCACTAAGCTAACCAAGTAAGGACCTCACTGGCACATCCACAAATAACAAACTTTTCAGAATTAGTCAGAAAAGTCTCTAAAGAAACAAACTGCAACAAGTAGCAACAACAAACTTGGCAGTGGGGGGGATGGAGAATCTGATTTCCAGAGTTATCACATTATGTGATTTTAAATGTGTAGTTTTTAGTAAAAAGTATAAGACATGAAAAGAAACAAGAAAACGTGGTTTTGATAACCAAAATAATACCTCCCATTAAGATTTCCATATTTTGATCCCAAAATCTATAAATATGTTATCTTATGTAGCAGAAGAGACTTTGCGGATTTGATTATATTAAAGGTATTGATATAGAAGGATTACCCTCGCTCAGCGCCTGTAACTCAGTGGCTAGGGCACCAACAACATACACCAGGGCTGGCAGGTTCAAACCCAGCCCGGGCCTGCCAAACAACAATGACAACTATAACAACAACAACAACAAAATAGCTGGGTTGTGCTGGGCACCTGTAGTCCCAGCTACTTGGGAGGCTGAGGCAAGAGAATCGCTTAAGCCCAAGAGTTTGAGGTTGCTGTGAGCTGTGATGCCACTGAACTCTACCAAGGATGACATAGTTGAGACTCTGTCCCCCCTCCAAAAAGGAAAGAAAGAAAGAAAGATTATCTTGTATTATTTGGGTTGGACTAATATAATCAAAAGGTCCCCTATAAGAAGAAAACAGAGAGTCAGAGTCAAAGAAGAATAAGTGATAAAGAAAATGGAGATTGGAGTGATATGGGGTCATGATCCAAGAACGTGGTCTCCTTCTGGAAACTGAAATAATGTAAGGAAATAGATTCTCTCTTAGAGATTCTAGAACTCTACTGATACCTTGATTTTAGTCCACTAAGACTAATTTTGCACTTTTTATCTCCAGAACTACAAAGTACATTATCGAAAGAAATCAAAGAAGACCTACATAAATAGAAAGACACCCCATGTTCATGGATTAGAAGAATCAATATTATTAAGATTACAATGCATCCAAAATTGATCTACACACTCACTGCAATCTTTATCAAAGTCCCAGAAGAAGACTTCAAAGAAATTGACAATATAATTTAAAAACTCATATGAAAATGCAAGGGTCCTCTAGCAGCAAAAAAACCTTGAAAAAGAAAAAACAGAGTTAGAGGACTCGCACTTCCTTATTTTAAAGCTTGCTACAAAGTTATAGTAATCAAGACAAGTTTTACTGGCATAAGAATAGACATAGACAAATAAAATAGAACTCCAAATCTAGGAATAAAACTATAAATCTGTGGTCAACTTATTTTCAACAAGAGTACCAACACAATTTAAAAGAGAAAGAACTGTTTTACCAACTGGATATTCTATTCATATGCAAAAGAACAAAACTGGTCTCCTACCTCACACCACATACAAAAAGGAACTCAAAATGGATCAAAGACCTAAATGAAGGAACAAAACCCATAAAATTATTAGAAGAAAATATTGGTGTATATCTTCATGATCTTGCATTAGGCAATGATTTCTAAAGCACGTGCAAGAAAAGAAAAACTAGATTAACTAAATGTCATGAAAATTTATAGTACTGTATTTGTATATCAAAGTGAAAAGACAGCTTTTAGAAAAAGATAACATATATTCTAATTATTTGTCTGCTATGGGGATAGTATCTACAATATATAAGGAACTTAAACTCAGCAATCAAGAAATGCCCAATTGAAATATAGGCTAAGGATTTGAATAGACATTTCTGCAAAGAATATAAACATATGGTTGATAGACACAGAAAGATGCTCAACATGCTTATTCATTAGGGAAGTATGAGTCCCAGCCACATGGAGGTACTCTTCAAACCCAAAACTATGGCTAAAACCAAAGGAAAAAGAACACAAATGTACAATAATAAGTGTTAGCCAAGGATGTAGAGAAATTAGGACCCTCAGACATTGTCAAGTAGAAAAGCAAAACAAGAAATGCAATGTGGAAACAGTTTGGCAGTTCCCTGAAAAGTTAAAGATAGAATTATAATGATCTAGCACTTTTACTCCTAGGTATGTGTCCAAGAGAATAGAAAACATGTGTTCAGACAAAAACTTGTTCACAAATATTCATAACAATATTATTTATAATTGTCTCAAAGTGCAATCAACCCTAATGTCCATCAACTGAAGAACGGATAATCAAAATGTGGTCTAACCATGTAGAGGAATATTATTCAGCCACTAAAAAGAATTACCAATACTAAACACAGATAATAAATCTTGAGAATATTACACATGTACTAAGTGAAAGACACCACACATAAAAAGCCACATATCGTATGATTCCATTCATATGAAATATCCAACACAGTGAATCCATAAAGATAGAAAATGGATAAGTGGTTGCCCAGGGCTGGGGAGGAGGGAATTGGGAGGAATTATGAATTTGGACAGTCTTTCTTTTTAAGCTATTAAAAATGTTCTGGAATTAGATAGTGATGAGGGTTATACAACCTTGTGAATATACTAAAAACCAGTGAATTTTGCATTTTGAAATGGTGATTGTTATGTTATGTGAATCATATTTCAATAAAAAAAGAGGAGGACACAGAACAGTGAAAATCATCTGCTACCTTTTGCATTGAAAAGGCGGTATGGAAAGAAATATAAGCTTATGTTTACTTAAAGGAACTCTTGCAAGAAACTAATGAAATTGGTTCCTCAGTGAAGCAGGTAAATGGGCAACAGGGCAGGTAGGCAGAAGGATGAGAGCAAGATTTCTCTGGATTTCTTTCCATATTGTTTTGTTTTTCAAACCTTGTGGATGTATTAAATATTGTAAAAACAACAACAACAACAACAAACACACAAAATTCTCATCAAATGTCTTCCTTTTTTTTTTTTCTGCCTGCACTGTGGTCTAGGATGGGTACCGGCCCCCAAATCCTGCATTCTGGTGGGTCAGTAGCACTGGAACAGAGGTTAAGTGGAGCTTCGAAGAGCTGGGGAAGCTGTCCAGGAAGGCAGCCAACGTTCTGACAGGTGCATGTGGCCTGCAGCCTGGGGACAGGATGATGCTGGTGCTGCCACGGCTCCCAGAGTGGTGGCTGGTGAGCGTGGCTTGTATGCGTACAGGTCAGTACACAGGGCTGGGACTCTCATGTGGGACCAACACAACCTGCCAGAGCTTTGTAGTGTCCACAAGGTTTGGGAGACAGAAGAAAATGAACTCTATGTGAAGTTTTGCTTACTTCCCCTCTGTCCAACAATCCCATATGTGATTACATATAGCAGCCAGACAACAATTTAATTGATAAAAACACACCAGTGCAAGGCATTAGGGAGTGGTCAGGACTGTAGCAAACTGAAGATCACATGTTTTACCAATCAGGGGCAGCTGCTTAGTAATTCCAACCAAATATTTCCTTGGGAGAATGAGCACCAGTGTTTCCAGAACTTCTGATTTATAATAGAAAACTCCATATTTTTACTTATTTTTTTTAAAACCCTCTAGTCTTTTAATGTTGGCAACTAAATAGATTTTTAAAAACTCCAAGTGGGATAAACCAAATACATTTTGTTAGTTATGGTTTAGGACCCTTGTGTTAGTTGCTAGAGTTTTACATGGAGAATAATGCAGTTAGGAATGAGAGACCATCATAACCAATCTACATTAGTGTCATTCTTACTCTTTATGGCTGTCACTATCACAACATTGTCCAGTTTCCAAAAGATGGAAGAGAAGGATGAAGTAATCAAACAATAATATTAGCACTTGGAGGGTCTTCCTGCGATCATGAATGTCCAGGGCAGTGGATCATTGATCTAACAGAACAGAGGCCAGAGGACATGTAACCCAGTGAACCTAGCGAGCTTCTGCCAAGCCTGACTCACACACTTATTCAAAAGTCTAGGGTATTTAGGCTGGTTTTATAAAAGTGAGAGAACTAATTAAGGTGGGGAACCTTTTGGCTCCATCACCCAGAAATCTTCAACCACTGTTCAATATCATTCATCTTTTCAGTTTTGGTCTTATGTATGTCTGTAGAACACCCAAAAGATAGATGTTTTCACAAAACAGGGTAGATAGGCACAAGAATGAAAGCAAGATTTCTTTGTGCATTTCTTTGTGCATAGAGAAAACATGTTTACAAAACTCACACCAGAAATAGAGCCCTTCTACATGAACAAGCTTTATGCAATCATTTTGTTAATTGACTGACAAAAAATGAGGCAGGAACTTTAACATTATTTTTACATATTTTACATAGTATACACACTATGTAAGCAAAATAAGCACTTTTAAGGTGTCTTTAGCTCTGAGGAAAAGAAATAGACTCACAGGTTTGGAGAGTTCTTCATATTGTGCCATGCATGACATGTAAGGTTCACTTAAATAAGGGCCAAGGCATAAGGATCCCTGCACTTTTCTTGAGCACCTACTGTACCCAGCATTATGTTGAGCAATTGGCATGATTAAAACATCCCTTTGCAGTGTTGATATTATTTTTTTCTGTTACCCAAACTTCCTCAGTTCCTCCAATTATACAGGTTCATCCACTTCTTTGATGTTCAAATAAAATAATTCAAAGCTACATCCCACATTATAATGCCAACTCTAGCATTTCTCCACACACATACTTAGAAAATACCAAGCTGGATAACCACACGTTCTCTCATCTCTGTGTTCTCCTGATATGGACGTGTCACCTCTCTACCTGTCTACAGCATCTGGCTTGTCTTGCTGACAGCTCTGACTATCCACCATCTGTTCAGGACTGAAACTTGAACACAGCCCCCAAAGTATCAAAAAACAACTCTAACCAGAACAGACTTTCCCTGGAAATAACTGAAACACAAAGATGGGATGAAGAACCACATTATTCACCTCAAAAAGTTTTCATGCTGGGATTTAAATTCTGCACAACTTTGAGAGTGAAAGTCAATAAAAACTTAGGTTTAGGGTGGTGCCTGTGGCTCAGCAAGTAGGGCGCCAGCCCCATATACCGAAGGTGGCGGGTTCAAACCCAGCCTCGGCCAAACTGCAAAAATGGAAAAATAGCTGGGCGTTGTGGCTGGTGCCTGTAGTCCCGGCTACTCGGGAGGCAGAGGCAAGAGAATTGCCTAAGCCCAAGAGCTGAAGGTTGCTGTGAGCTGTGTGACGCCACGGCACTCTATCGAGGGTGACAAAGTGAGACTCTGTCTCTACAAAAAAAAAAACAAAAAACAACTTAGGTTTGGCTGCCATGCTATTTGGGATTGACAGATGCCTCTGTCTTCTGCTATCACTAACTGGTTGTGTCAGGATGACTAATTATTCATACTATCATTATTATTATTATTAGAGATTTAGGGGGTGCAAGTGCAGTTTCATTATGCATATATTTTGTGCACTGGTGAATTCTGGGCTTTTAGTGTACCTATAACTCTAATAGTGTATGTTGTATCCAATAGGCAATTTTACATCTCTCCTACCATTTGGAGTCTCCAAAGTTTACTATTTCACTCTGTATGCCTATGACTCAACCTAATTATCCATTGATGGATGATGGGAGAAAGAAAAAATAATGTGTGTGTGTGTGTATTTATATGTATGTATATATATATGTGATCTGTCTGGAAATATTCAGACTTTGTTTTTTAAATTAATTAATTTATTTGGAAGGTGAATGAATGTATCAATGAATGAACACAGTCCCCTCCAGGGCAAAGTGCATGAGTGCATCAATGAATGGACACAGTCCATTCATGGAATTGAAGCCCAGGAAATTCACATGAAACTGACCTAGGCATAGGGAATGGGGGTTCCACATTTAGTCCCAAGGGCAAAGTGAAGGAGATACCGAGGCACAGGTGACTCCTCAGCAGTTGTCCGGCCTTTTTGGCTATTGGAGCCATAGGTGGGGGTTGGAGGTCCCCCTCCTTGCCAGTCATCAAGCCTGCTGGTTCTTCAGCTGGCTGCCACAGCACCGACACAACCAAGGAGTAGGCGGCAGGGCCGCCAGCTCCGCTGAGCTGGCCAGGGCGCCAAATGTCCTGCATCAATTCTCCCTTTCCGAGTAGAAACCCCAACTGCTGTTAGGGAAAAGGGGTGAAGACTCGATCTAACTGCTTCCTGCTGGTTCGGGCGATGATAGAAGGGGGCAGTTAGGGTTTCTCCGGAGGGAGAGTGATACAGGGGTTCATGGACTGGAACCATCTTTATTGCGTGTGGCTTGATGACATTTCTGGAAAACATAAATCTCATTAGTATAATCAGTAATAGGCAAAGGTAGAGCAGCATCAGGTCAGAAGCACTTATTCAGTGATGCTAAAAGAAAACTATATTAGGAAATTTTTTTTGCTATTTCCTGAATAATAACTTCAAACTTTCTTTTGGCTCACAAGTGTAGGTGGTCTGTGGTTGGTTGTCTTCACTGTCTGCCTCTGTTGAGGATGGAGTGTTCCAGGATTTTACTCGTGAATGATGTATGCAGGAATCAACTCCTATAACTTTAACAGCTATAGAAGAAGACAAGATAACAGGAAAGGGGACTTCCCAAGTTGGGGTTAGGGAAGGTGAATTAGAGGGAAGAGTTTTGATCATGACTAGATCTCCAGGAGGGAAAAGTTCCTGTTTTAGTTAGTAT
>CAUYRH010063427.1:0-73898 GCA_963574655.1 Perodicticus potto | reverse complement strand
TACTTTTGTCAAGCTGTCTACGACAACCCACAACATATCTTGGTCCATTTGTAGCTTTAACAATGAATTTTTCTTCAGTTAATTGTTTAAGCACTTCACCCACAATCTGCCCAACACTTTGTAGGGCCTTCAGATCATTTTTAGACTTTTCATACTGTTTGGTAAGTTCTTTTAATTGTTCTCTTACAACTCCCTGCGCCTCGTCTCTCCAGCGTCTTCTCTCCGGGTCCCGCGACTCTCCTACGCCGCCCTCCGTGCACCCCAGCCCGGGAAACACCCCCGGCCCACTCCTTGCTCATTCCTCTTCTAGTCCTTTTCTACTCCATCTCAGAACCGCAGATGTTCCCGCTGTCTCCACACCCGGAGGGGTGCTGCTCCCCTAGCTCAGGGCAGGATGACAAAGCGCCTTGTCGCTGGACCGAGGCCTGCCCATCGCCAAAGCTCTGTTGAGAAGCTCGACCAAAAGCATCCGCTTCGTCAGAGACAGAAACGAATAAAGCCACGAAAAGATGTCGCTTTTTATTTTCTTAATAGAATCTTTTTAAGAGCAGTTTAACATTTTTCATGAAGTCCAGTTTACCATATTTTTTAAAAATTTCAATAGATTTAGAAGATAGTTCATTTTTGTTATGTAGATGAATTGTAAAATGGTGAAATTAGGGCTTTTGGTGGACTCGTCACCAGTATCATGTACATTGTTCTCAATAAGTAATTTCTGATCTCTCACTCCTCTCTCATTCTCTCTTTCCTTTTTATTTATTTTTCTTCCCTCCACCTTTTCTTTCTTTTGGTTTTTTTTTTTTTTTTGAAACAGAGTTTCACTATGTTGCCCTCGGTAGAGTGCCATGGAGTCACAGCTCACAGCAACCTCCAACTCTTGGGCTTAAGCGATTGTCTTGCCTCAGCCTCCCATGTAGCTGGGACTACAGGCACCCGGCACAATACCTGGCTATGTTTTGGTTGTAGTTGTCATTATTGTTTTGTGTTAGAACCACCACCTCTGGTGTATGTGGGCTGGCACCCTAGCAGCTGAGCCCGTTTTTTGTTTTTTTTTTTAATGAAGCAGGGTCTCAGTCTATTACCCAGACTGGAGTAGAGTGGTGTGATCATAGCTCACTATAACCTCTAATTCTTGGGCTCCAGTGATCCTCCTGGCTCAGCCTCCTGAGTAGCTGGGACTCCAGGTGTGCACCCTCGACTGGAGTAGAGTGGTGTGATCATAGCTCACTATAACCTCTAATTCTTGGGCTCCAGTGATCCTCCTGGCTCAGCCTCCTGAGTAGCTGGGACTCCAGGTGTGCACCCTCGCTGGTAGCTAATTTTTTTTTTTTTTGGCAGAGAAAAGGTCTTGCTATGTTTTTCATACTAGTCTCAAACTTCTGGCTCAAGTGATCCTCCCAACTCATTTTTCCAGAGTTCTGGGATTAGGGCTTGAGCCATCATGCCCAGCCCTCCCACCCCCTTTTCTTTGTTTAAATGTCCTTTATTCTTCTTTACGGCTGTGTACCCATTGTTTAGCTCTCACTTAGAAATGTGAACATGTATTTTTTCCCTGTTCCTGAGAGACTTCACTTAGGATGATAGTCTCCAGTTCCATCCAAGTGTTGCAAAAGCTTTATTTCATTCTTTTTTATGAAAAGAATAGCTGAGCAATATTTGGTGGTATATATATTTTTGATCACATTTTCTTTATCCACTCATTATTTTAGGCACTTAGGTTAATCCCATAGTTTTGCAGTTGTGAATTGTGCTGTGATAAACATTCCAAGTGGTTTTTTTTTTGACGAAAATGGCTTACATTCCTTTGCAATTTGCCAGTTTTCTTTTATGCTTTGTACTTCTATGTCCTAATTTCTTCTAGAAATTTTATATTTTTAGATTTTATCTTTAGCTCCATGATACATTTTGAATTAATATTTGTGCATAAAAGTCAAGGTTCATTTTTTTCCCATATGGATGTAAAGTTGTTCAGCCCTATTTGTTGAAAGCCTATAATTTCACCAACAAATTATGTAAGAACCTTTGGAAAAAATTGAATAATTATATATGTGGGTCTATTTCTGCACTTTCTGCTGTTCCATGAATATATATGTCTATCCTTAGCCAGTAAGACAGTGTCTTGATTAATATTAAGTGTTAAAGTGAGTTAGTGTGAATCCTCCACATGTGTTCTTTCTCAAAATGTTTGGCTATTATAGAGTCTCTGCATTTTTAAAATATTAAATGAAAATTGATTTGGCTCGTGGTTCTGAAGACTGGGAAGTTAAGATCTAGTAACCTTGTCTTGTGAGTGCCTTCTCGCAGCTTCATCCCGTGGCAAAAGGTGGAAGGGCAAGAAGAAAGGGAGACGCTGTACTTCTATATAGATTTAGAATGAACTTAACACTTTCTATAGAAAGAAACCTACTTGGATGGTGATTAGCATTGTTTTGAACGTATAGTTCAAGCTAGGGACAATAGAGATTTTAACAATATTGAATCCTCCAATCCAGAAGTGTGTGTGTGCATTCATTTATTTATTTAGGTTGCTCTTGTATTTTTCTCAACAATGTTTTATACTTTTCAGTATAAAAGTGTTATAGGTATTTTGTTAAATTTATCACATATTATCTCATGAGTTTTATAGAGGTCATTGTAAATTATATTTTATTCTTAAATTTTACATTCGGATTTTTGGTAGCCTATACACAGAACAGAATTATGTGACCTTTTATTCTGAAACATTGCTTAAATTGGATTTTTTCGTTCTGGTAGGGATTTTTTAGTTCTAGTAGGTTTTTTTTGTTTTGTTTTGTTTGTTTGTTTGTTTGTTTAGATTTTAAAAGGATATTCTACATATGCAATCATGTCTGAGTTTCACTTAAGATAATGGCCTCTAATTCCTTCTGTGTTACTGCAAACGACATGATTTCATTCCATTTTTTTTTTTTTGAGTTAGAGTTTCACTGTTGCCCTCAGTAGAGTGCTGTGGCATCATAGCTCACAGCAACCTCAAACTCTTGGGCTCAAGCAATCCTCTTGCCTCAGCCTCTCGAATAGCTGGGTCTACAGGCACCTGCCACAACACCCAGCTGTTTTTAGAGACAGGGTCTTGCTCTTGCTCTTGCTTAGGCTGGTCTCGAACTCCTGAGCTCAAATGATTGACCTCCTCAGCCTCCCAAAGTGCTAGGATTACAGGTGTGAGCCAGCATGTCCCTGACCTTCATTCCTTTTTTTAAAGCTGAGTAGTATTGCATTGTGTATTAAGGTCTTTCTCTTTGTTTTTAGTTTCCCTGTTATGTCTAGTTATGGATTTTTTCTGCCTGTGGTTTTGTGATTTCTTTCCAATCATAGTATTCATGCCTTTTATTAGTTCTGGAAAAGTCTCATGTTATTTTTTTAATATCAGACTTCCAAATTCCAAATGCTCTTTCCTTAACTCTTAGGCTTTTTGGATCTTCTCCTTTTAGTACCATGTTTATTAATCTTTTTAACATAGTTTCCAAATATTTATCTCTGTGTTCTATTACCTGTCTTCTAGTTCATTCTTCCCTCTTCAGTTGGACCAGTCTGTTTTTTGATGTTTTCATTAATTTTTTGTTTCAGCTACTACTTTACTTTTCCTTCCAGTTATTTTTATTCGATTCTTTTTTTTTTTTTTTTTGGCAGTTTTTGGCTGGGACTGGGTTTGAACCTGCTACCTCCAGTATATGGGGCCAGCGTCCTACTCCTTGGAGCCACAGGCACCACCCCTTGATTCATTCTCAAATCTGTTATTTTTTCCATGTCTTATTCCTTTTTTTTCAAAGTCTTTCTTTAATGTCTTTAATACTTTTAAGCATACTTTCCCATACCTTCTAAAATATTTTGTTCAATAATTTGAAGTTCTAGATGTTTGGCCCTGCTATACTGCTTTGACTCTCAGTTAGGGGGGATTGTGTCCTTGCACGTTTGATTGCAAGCTCAAAACTGTGGTAAATATAGATAGAACTATAGATAAAACATGTATATATCTCAACTAGTTTGGGGGCTGGAGAATTTTAAGTAGGTTAGGTTTTTTTTTCCCCTAAATACATTAAAAATAATGACCATGCTGTTCTTGGATTTTATGTAAAAAATTTGAGAACTGAATTTATCTTTCCTAGGGCATTCTGTACATACTATTACCACCTATATTGTCTAAAACATCTTATTGTCTACCATAGAAGATTTGCTTCACTTTATTTTCCATGTTGTAGTTTAAATTAAAATATATACATATATATACACACACACATACGTATCTATAGAAATAATTTTGTCCTTGCAGCATTTAAATGCAGAAAGGTCTTATAAGTCCCAGATTTCTACCTTACATAAGTCTGTTGTAAAGATGGAAGAGGAGCTTCAGAAGGTTCAGTTTGAGAAAGTGTCTGCCCTTGCAGATTTGTCTTCTACAAGGGAACTCTGTATTAAACTTGACTCAAGCAAAGAACTTCTTAATCGACAGCTGGTTGCTAAAGATCAAGAAATAGAAATGGTATGTAATACATTTTTTATCATTTCTTTAAAAATTGCTCTTACTATAAAGTTAGTACAATTTTAGAAAAATAAGTTCTTTTTAATATAATATCAAGCCATATCTTTCAACTTTAGATTTTATTTTTTAAAGTCCAAGAAATTAATTTATGGCACCTGGGTTCCAAAAACTTCAAGAATGTAACAGAAACTCTTCCTTTGACTGTGTAATTTCCATTTAGTTTTTTCCAGAAGAATTGTAAAACACATTGTAGTAGCAATCATCAAAGAACCACGAGGTTGAGATTTGTTCACCTGAATTTTAACCCTAACAATATTCTTTTAAGCTATACTTATTTACTAATGGTCTGTGTTCTTTTAGATTGTATCTGATTTTTACAGTCTGATACTGTACTTGCCAGTGAGAACATAATATTCTTGCCCTCAAGAACTTGCCCATATTGACATATAAGTACTCGTGGATGAATGTTGTATTAATAGTAATAAGAAATACTACAGGTTTTATAGAGGAAATTCCTATTTGACCAAAACGTATCTCAGAGAGTTCACAAAGAGTACTACTAAATTAGGAAGAGATGAGGCATCCCATCCAGAGCGAAAAGCAGCATAGGCAAGGAGGAAGATGCATATTCTTAAGTATTTTGTAAAGTAATTTGTAATGGTAAGTATAGCAGGCACAGGAGAAACTAGCTACGATAAGTCTGGGGAGGAAGATGGAGCCCAGATTCTAAAGGAATATGTCCAGAAGTTGCATAGTATAATTGAAATATCAGCAAATATTGGTCATGTATGTATCTCAACTAGCTTTGGGGCTGGATTCTTTTAAGTAGGATAAGATTTTTTCCCTAAGTACATTAAAAATAACGTAGTTGACCACACTGCTTATGGATTTCTGTTATTTCCAAATGCTAATGAAGCTCCTAGTTTGTTAGTGTACTGTTTGATTATGCATTTAAGAATTATGTATCTAGTTTATTTCTGTAAGAATCTACTATGATGTTTTAAGGAAGTGGTATATGCCAGAATTCTCAGACTCTTCTTTAAATTATTATTTCAGCAAGACCTTTTAATGATGAAGGTAACTCATGAATAGATGCTCATTGTAAAAAAGTCAAACAATACATCCTTATAATTTTTTAAGCTTTATGTTTTCAAATTAGGAAAGTCCTACATGTTGCCAATGTAACAACTGACACACTATAAAGCTGAAATACCAGAAGATATTATGCCAAAGTTTATAAAAATAATATACCATGACCAAGTAGAATATATTCTAGTAATCTTATTAAAGTTTTGAAATAATTGCCCTTAGCAAAATTATATATAAATCTTGGTGATGATTTATATTAATTTTTAAAATATCTTGAAGATACTACTCTAAGCTTTCTTAGCCTGTTTCCTATTTCCATAGTACTTTAAAATACTTCTGACAATCTTTTTGCCTCAGAATTTAATTATTTATGTCTATATCTTTATCTCCTCCTCACTCTTTGGATCATCCTATTTATTTTTATATTTCTTCACCTGAATGAGGCAGCTAGGGGGCACTCAAATACTTTTTTTAAAATACAAATTAAGCTTTTTATTTTGTAATAGTGGTAGATTTGTGTGCAATTGTAGAAAATAATGCATAGAGAACTTGAGTATCCTTTACCTTATTTTGCCCCACGGTAACATTTTACAAAACTATATATACTGCAGAAATGTAATCTATGGTCTGTTGACATTGATTGGGGCAAGGTGCAAAACATCTCCATCACAAGATCCTTTATGTTACCTTTCTGTAGCTCTATCTACTTCCTTCCTATCCCCAACTCCTCCTTAACCTTTGGCAACCATTAATCTGTTTTTCATTTCCATGATTTTATTATTTCATGAATGTTATATAAAGTAGAATAATACAGTACGTAGCCTTTTGAAATTTACTTTTTTGTCCACTCAGCTTAATTCTCTGGAGATTAATCCAGGTTGTTACATGTATCAATAGTTCATTTCTTTTTTTTGTTTGTTTTTAAATACATGTATTTTATTATTCTTCATTACATTATTTCCCCCACCCCACCCCCCAGTGGTAAGACAGAATTTATTTACAGAAAACACTAAAGCTCCTGGTAGAGGGAGAGAATTCAGGTGGGGAGAGAGAAGCTCTCTCCCGTTTCTCTCCCGGTCTTTCCCCGTCTCCTCCTTTAGGCCTTTAGTTTCAGGATATATATAGGTGTATGGTTTCTTTGGCCAGGAAGTTCATTTCTTTTTATTGCTGAGTAGTATTCATGCTATTGGTGTACACAGTTTATTTAACCATTGTAGAACATCTGGGTTGTCTCATTTTGGGTGTTTTACAAATAAAACAATTAGAAACAATTGTGTACAAGTTTTTCTGTGAGCATAAGTCTTCATTTCTCTGTAGATGCCTAGGAGTACAATTTTGGGTTCATACCTTTGATTCATTTTTTACTGTTCATTATTCAAACTGTTTTTTCAAGTGTTTGTACCTTTTTGTATTCCTACCAACCATATGAGTGATCTAGTTTTTCCACATCTTTGCCCGAATTTGGTAGGGCCACTATTTTTTAATTTAGCCATTCTGAAATGGATATAGTGCTACATGGTTTTAAATTTGCATTTACTTAATGGCTATTTAGGTTGAAATTTACTTATGTGGTTATTTGTATATCTTTTTTTAATTTTTATTTTTTATTTATTTGTATATCTTTTTCAGTGAAATGTTTTTTCTTGTCTTTTGTCTATGTTCTCACTGGATTGATTGCTTTTTAAAATGTTCAATATGGAGATCTTTATATATTCTAGGTACTAGTCCATTATCAGATAAGTGGAAATATGTTCTCTCACTATGTATGTAGCTTACTGTTTTATCCTCTTAGTAGGGTTTTTCTCAGAAAGAGTTTTAAATTTTGGTGAAGTCTAATTTATCAATTTTTCTTTTATAGTTTGCCTTAAGTCTTAGAATTATTTGTCATAACTATAGATCCCAAGGATTTTCCCCCTAGGTCTTATTACAAATGCTTTATAGTTTTATTTATTCATTTAATTTCATGATTGTTTTGAGTTAATTTTTCATAAGGTGTGAGGTTTACATAGTAGCACGTTTTTTCTTTTTGCCTACGGGTATCAAATTGCTCCAATACAATTTGTTGAAATTGAATTGATTTTGTACCTTTGTGATAAAATCAGCTGGGCATTTATTTTTTAACTCTATGTCTTGGTTTTCTATTCTTTTTTTCTTTTTGCAGTTTTTTTGGCCAGGGCAAGGTTTGAACCTACCACCTCCTATACATGGGACTGGTGCCTTACTCCTTGAGCCACAGGTGCCACCCAGTTTTCTATTCTTTTACACTGATCTATGTGTTTGCTTTTTCTGCCAAGACCACATAATCTTGAATAGTGTAGTTTTATAATACGTCTTTAGTTCAGGTACATCCATTTTAGTTTTCTTTTTCATTTCCTTTCTTCTCTTTATTTCTTTCTTTCTTTTTTTTTTTTGTAGAGACTGAGTCTCACTTTATCACCCTTAGTAGAATGTCATGGCATCACACAGCTCACAGCAACCTCCAACTCCTGGGCTTAGGCGATTTTCTTGCCTCAGCCTCCCGAGTAGCTGAGACCACAGGCACCCGCCACAACACCCATCTATCTTTTGTTGCAGTTCGGCCAGGGCCAGGTATGAACCTGCCACCCTCGGTATATGGGGTTGGTGCTCTACTCACTGAGCCACAAGCACTGCCCATGCCCGGCTATTGTTTGTTGTTGTTGCAATTTGGCCAGGACCAGGTTTGAACCTGCCACACTCAGTATATGGCAGGGGTTCTTAAACTTTTTAAACAGGGACAATTCACTGTCCCTCTGACCGTTTGAGGGCCGGACTATAGTTTAAAACAAAAACTATGAACAAATTCCTATGCCCACTGCACATATCTTATTTTGAAATGAAAAAACAAAATGGGGGTGGTACCTGTGGCTCAAAGGAATCTGGCTCTGGCCCCATACACCGGAGGTGGTGAGTTCAAACCCAGCCCCAGCCAAAACCTGCAAACAAACAAACAAAAAAGGTACAAATACAATATTTAAAATGAAAAAAAAAAGGTACCCCCATCTACAAAAAAAAAAGGCCTCCTAACTTGAGGAAGAAAAGGCCCCCCTTAACCACAAAGAAAGCCCCTACTAACTGCAAAATAATGAAAAAAATAGACCTCCTAACTTAAAAAAAAAAAATAAATCCTAAATTGTTCTTACCTCGGTCCTCAGGCAGCAGCAGGCTCTGCACAGGCAAGCTTTTGACTCCTCCCATCACAAGTCTCAGGCTCCCCTGAGCCTGAGAGGAGGAGTTGAGAGACAGAGAGAAGGAGGGGAATAGGAAAGTGCAGCGCACATTCCATACATGTGCACTGCGGCCCAGGAGGAGTTGGCTGCTAAGCAGGACAGGCACCGGTGGCAAAAAATACCTGGCGGGCCAGATAAATGTCCTTGGTGGGCCACATGTGGCCCACGGGCAGTAGTTTGAGGACTGTATATGGGGCTGGCGCCCTACCCACTGAGGCACAGGTGCCACCCTTAGTCTTCTTTTTCTCATTGTTTTAGCTAATCTAAATCTTTTGCTTTCTATATAAATTTTAAAATAATATTTCTATGTCTATATAAAAAATCTAATTTGCATTTTGATAGGAATTGCATTAAACCTATATAGTAGGCTTGGCGCCTGTGGCTCAACGGGCTAACGCGCTAGCCACGTACACCTGAGCTGGCAGGTTCGAATCCAGTCCGGCCCGCCAAACAACAATGACGGCTGCAACCAAAAATGGCCGGGCGTTGTGGCAGGCACCTGTAGTCCCAGCTACTTGGGAGGAGGAGGCAAGAGACTCGCTTGAGCCCAGAAATTGGAGGTTGCTGTGAACTGTGATGCCACAGCACTCTATCCAGGGTAACAGCTTGAGGCTCTGCCTCAAAAAAAAAAAAAAAAAAAACCTGTATAGTATATAAATTTGAGAAGAATTTGCATGTTTACTATACTGAGGCTTCCAATCAATGAACATGGTTGTCTTATTTAGATATTCTTTGCTTTCTTTTACTAGCTTTGTATAGTTTTTAGAATGTGAGTTTTATACATGTTTTGTTAGATTTTCAACTACATAGCAGAAAGAAGTTTTTGTTCTTTTGAGCTATCATAATTGGTATTCTAGGTTTAATTTTACTATCAACGTGTTTATTGTCTGTATATAGAAATATTATTGATTTTTTTTTTTTTGAGATAGAGTTTCACTATGTTACCCTCCGTAGAGTGCGGTGGTTATCACAGCTCATAGCAACCTCAAGCTTTTAGGTTTAAGCAATTCTCTTGCCTCAATAGCTGGGCATTATGGCGCCCTACCCACTGAGGCACAGGTGCCGCCCTTAGTCTTTTTTTTGCAGTTGTCATTGTTGTTTAGCTGACCCTGGGCCAAGTTCGAACCTGCCAGCGTCAGTGTATGTGGCTGGCACCATAATCACTGTGCAACGGGTGCTGAGCCAATATTGATTTTTAAATGTTTAATCTTGTATCCTTAGACCTTACTAAATTCACCTACTAATTTTAGAAACTTTCTGCAGGCTCTTTGGTAATTTCTGTGTAGACAACCAGATTATCTTAAAATAGGACAGTTTTATTTTTTCCTTTCTGAACTGTATGCCTTTTCTTACCTTTTTGCACTGTTTAGTACTTAAGTATTATGTCAAATAAGAGTGGTAAAATTATATATCCTGCCTTATTCTCAATATTGGGGGAAAACATTTAGTATTTCACTATTAAGAGTACAATTGCCATATTTCTGAGAGTTTTTATCATGAATTGGTGTTGAATTTTTTCATGATTTTTCAACACCTATTGATAAGATGAGTTTTCTTCTTTAGCCTGTTGACATAACAGATTAAATTGATTGATTTTTGAATATTGAGCCAGGCTTGCATCCTGAAATCATCCAAATAATGTTTTTTGTTTTTGTTGTTTGTTTTTTTTTTTGAGACAGAGTCTCACTGTGTTACCCTGGGTAGAGTGCTGTGGTGTCATAGCTCACAGCAACCTTAAACTTTTGGGCTCAAGCTATCTTCTTGCCTCAGCCTCCAGAGTATCAGGGACTACAGGTGCTCACCACAATGCCTGACTATTGTTTGGCAGAGATGAGGAGTGAGGGGCTAGGGAGTAGTAGTGGAGGTAAGGGGGAGGTTGTCTGACTCATGCTCAGGTTGGTCTTAAACTCCGAAGCTCAATTGATGCACCTGCCCTGGCCTCCCAGAGTTCTAGAATTACTGACCTGAGCCACCCAGATAATTTTAAATTACAAAGGAAAAGTTAAAGGTAAAAGATCTATACTACCATTTTTATTCTCCTGTAAACATTATTTGAATTACTAGAATAAGGGATTTTTCAGGGCAGTGCCTGCGGCTCAAAGGAGTAGGGCACCGGCCCCCATATGTCAGAGGTGGCAGGTTCAAACCCATCCCCAGCCAAAAACTGCAAAAAAAAGGGGGGGGGTGGGAATTTTTCAGTCCTAGTTTCTTTGCTTTTCTTTTTAAAAGAATTTATTTTTTAAGATATATTAAAGATATATTAAGATATATTTATTGATATATAATTCACATACCATATAATTCACCCTGGCCTTAGTTTTCTATGTTCAAAATAAATCTATATAGTATGTCTGTTAACTAACTCTTCTCAAAGGAATTTTGTGAACATGAATTCCAAATATTCTTCCTTTATAATGTTCTTTAATACTTATTTTATGGATGATTTCCTTAGGAATAATATTAAAAGTGCTTTGGAGAATCTCATGTAATTTAAGAATGAATGAAGCAAAGAATTTTTAAAAGTGTGGTCATTATCCTAGGATACAATGGATTTAGAACCTAAGACTAGAGTAAGGGACTTTTTCCCCACTGTAGACATTTTGTTAACGTTTCCTTCTGTACCTTTTCTTTCCCTGATCAGATTTTTGTGTTTTTTAGCATATTTGCAATAATAGTATATTAGTACTATTAGTATATTATTTCACAATAATAGTATATTACTTTTAACCATTTCTGTGTAAAGATTTAAAGATCATTTATTGATAAAACAACATGGAAAATATTTTTACTACGTGAATCTTTTTATCACATTTTGCAATATAACCTTAAGATGGATTTCCAGAGCTGGGTGTGGTGGTTCACACCAGTAATACCAGTGCTCTGGGAGGCTGAGGCAGGTGGACATTGAATTTATGAGTTGGAGACCAACCTGTGGAAGATTGAGACCCTGTTTCTAAAAATAGCCTGGTGCTGGGGCAAGTGCCTGTATTCCCAGCTATTCAGGAGACTGAGGCAAGAGGATTGCTTGAGCCTAAGAGTTTGAGGTTGCTTTGAGCTATGATGCCATGGCATTCTAGCCTGGGTCAACAGAGTGAGACTCTGCATCAAAAATTAGCTGGGTGCTGTGGTGGGCACCTGTAGTTCCAGCTACTTGGGAGGCTGAGGCAGAAGAATCGCCTAAGCCCAAAAGCTAGAGGTTGCTGTGAGCTGTGATTCCACAGCACTCTACTGAGGGTGATAGAGTGAGACTCTGTCTCCACAAAAAAAAAAAAAAAAAACAAAAAAAACATTATGTTGTACACCTTAAATATATACAGTTTTTATTTGTCAACCATACCTCAGTAAAGCTTGGGTTGAGAATTGTTTGAATCAGACTATGAATTGTACCTTTTATTATTTTTATTTTTATTTACTTGTATTTTTTGTGAATTGTACCTCTTAAATGGGTAAGTTGTATGGTATGCAAATTATATTTCAAAAAATCTCTTACCAAAAGAGTGGTGTTTCATCATGTATTCCTGACAGCAAAGTATATGAGATTACCATTGCCCAGTATAATACCCATACGCACAAATTAACAAACTTGCCAGTTTGATAGACTACATCAGAGTCTTTGATAGACTCTTTCCAGTTCAGCTGAAAGAGATTTTGCTCCCAAGTGGACGTCTAATAATGTCTACATACATTTGATTGTCATGACCAGGGTGGGAATGCTAGTGGCATCTATTGATAAGCCACGGATATTGCTAAACATAAGCTATTGCTAAACATAAGCATCCTATAATGGGTAGGGTAGTCCCCACACACCAAGTAATTATCCATCTCAAAAAAGCAGTAAGTATCAAGGTAAGAAAACACAGAATTAGAAATAGTATCTTGTTTGTTAGGGTGAATTTTTTCCATATGTTTAGTATTTAGCTATATTTCTTCTTTTATAAATTTTCTGATCATATCAGTTTATTTTTCTCATCAGTTTAAATGAGTTATTAATATTTATGTTAGTAAGATAGTAATTATTTTATTTATTGAGTTTATTTTCTTCTGGTTGTTTCTTTTCAAATTTAGCTTATGTTTATATTGACTGTCAAAATATTTTTTATGTGGTTAAACTAATTTTTGCATCTTAGAAAGTTCTTCCCATACCTACCTACCCACATATTCCCCTTTCCAGTAATATCACTTTTACTTACTGTTTTTTTTTTTAAGTATAATTTCCATTTTATTTTTTCCCAAAGGATAGTTTTTCTTCAGTTCTCAAGAACTCAACTCCTTACATGGGCTTTGGTGGAGATGGTAGGGTAGCACCCGCAGTTCTAAATAGAGTAGAGGTGCTCAGTCCTTGTGGGTTCCTGACTACCTTGCTATGAATAGCACAACTCACACAGTAATGTAGTTTCACATAGAGCTTGGAAGCACACAGGTGTCAAAGACACTCAATTCAGAAATATACCTCAGAGCTGTGGCCCCCACTATGTTCTGAATGACGAACTTTTTGTTGGTTGGTTTATTTTGTTTGAGACAGTCTCAAGCTGTGGTCCTGGGTAGAGTGTTGTGGCGTCATAGCTCACAGCAACCTCTAACTTGGGCTCAAGCTATCCTCTTGCCTCAGTTTTTCTATTTTTAGTAGAGATGAGGTCTCGCTGTTGCTTAGGCTGGTCTTGAATTCAAGCTATCCACCGGCCAGAGTACTAGGATTACAGGCATGAGCCATCCCACCTTGCCTCCAATGACGAACTTCTTTATAGCTTTGTCTTTGAGCTTGTGTGGAGCGCAGTTCATGCACACTTGTCATCTTCAAAGCAAGGATGCAAAAGCTATGTAACTGGGTTTTTTTTACTGTAATTTTAAGCTTACCTTTTCACATTTAACTTTTATTTATTTTTTGAGACAGAGCCTCTCTCTGTTGCCTAGGCTAGAGTACAGTGGCATTATCATAGCTCACTGCAACCCTCCAATTCCTGGGCTCACATGATTCTCTTGGCTCAGCCACCCAAGTAGCTGGGACTGTAGGCACATGCTACCACACGAGTCTAATTTTTCTATTTTTTTTTTTTTTTGTACAGATGGGGTCTCACTGTGTTGCCCAAGCTGTTCTTGAACTCCTGGTTAAGCCATCTGTAAAGATGGTTGTGTTCATAGTGAAATAACAGAAAAATTATTAACTCATAGTTTTTCAGTAAGAACTAAAATCTCTCTGGCTACTTTCTTTTGCCAGCAGTCCCCCTACCTTAAATTCAGCTACCCACTGGACCCTAGGGAGGGTATTCTGCATTCCTCTTTTACTTTCTTTGAGACTTTGGAAATGCCAAGCTATCTCCTTTGCTCTCTCTCGTGCATTTTCTCTTTCTCTCTCTCTCCCCCCTCTCCTTGTCCCTCCCCCCATCTTCCTGTTTTGTTTCTCACTCCCAGCTCTTGTTCTCTGTCTCATCTCTTCACTCCCCCCACTTCCTTTCCTCTTTCGAATCTAAAATAAAGTCTAAACTTTTATATCCGAATCTTGGTCTAGAGAAGTACTTTTCTTATCTCTTTTCTATCCCGGTGCTCAGCACCAACTGACCAACTAAGCTTTTTCCAACATACCACAATCTTTCTGCCTTGGCCTCCAAAGTCCTGGGATTTAATGCATAAAGAATTTATTATGAGATAAAGAATAACTTTTTGAATAATAATGATTATTCTTCCTCCTTTTGAAGAAATATTTGGCTTACAGAGTATCTTTGAGACTCAAGATAATCTTCAAAAAGGAAGCTTTCCACAGGTTATGCAAGAGAGGGAATGTGCAGTGACATTATAATGTACTGCAATGACAGTACAATGACATTCCGTGAGGTAAAGTGCTTGTAACTCACCAAACTCTGGACAGAGCCGTAGTCATAGATATCACTATGTCAGTCTTACAGAATTATATTTAAAAAATAAATGGAAATTGGTTGCAGCTTCAAATTAATAAGCCTTTACTTAAATTAATGAATTTTCTGATACGATCAGAGCGATGAGAAAAGTGATATTGTATGTGTGTGTGTGGTGTGTGTATTTGGTAAGAAAGAGGACACAATTTCAAATCAAATTAAAAGTTGTTGTCAATTTATAACTTACTACAAAAATTTTATGAGTCCCTGATAATGTATCAATTAAGTGAATGAATAAGTGAAGATATCTTCCTATTATTGCACAGATGGAGAATGAGTTAGATTCTGCTCGTTCTGAAATAGAACTCCTCAGGAGTCAGATGACAAATGAGAGAATCTCCATGCAAAATCTAGAAGCTTTGCTGGTGGCCAATCGAGACAAAGAATATCAGTCTCAGATAGCCCTTCAAGAAAAAGAATCTGAAATTCAGCTTCTTAAAGAACACCTTTGTTTGGCAGAAAATAAAATGTGAGTTGGTTAGAAATACAATAACATAAAGTCATATTTCTTAAATTTATGGATTAAAATTTTAAAATTAGAATTTAACTCCTATAATTTGCCATTTATTAAACTGTAGATCCAAAATATTGTGATTGCATAAGATTACTTATTTCTATTATCTTTTTATTTTCTAAATTTAAGGTTCCAGCTGAGTTTTGGGTATAATAGAATGTCTGATCTAAAATGTTGCCTTTAGAAAACATAACCAGATTAGAAAAAATATTAAGCACGCTGAAACCAGTTGTTTTATATTCATGAATGCTCCTTATGTTGCAACCTAGTCTTTCCATTTGCCATGCAGTATTTCCTTGTGTAGCTATGAGTGTATACTGAATACCTGGAAGAAAGCCTGCATTTACAAAATGCTGCAGACTTCTTCAAATTTCTTCTTCTTTTTCTTCTTTTTTTTTTTTTTTGCAGTTTTTGGCAGGGGCTGGGTTTGAACCCGCCACCTCCGGCATATGGGGCTGGTGCCCTACTCCTTTGAGCCATAGGCACCGCCCCTTCTTCTTCTTCTTCTTTTTTTTTTTTTTAAGACTTCTAGCACCACTAGCACTTTGTTAGCAGACCCTTGCTTTCCTGTAGGGTTGATGGAAATGCCTTACTGAATAGCGAGTGTTTTATTATTAATTTGATCATGTCTCACAAAAAGTGATAGCGACCTTTAGCCCCTGTTTTTGCCTGTCCCATTTTATAGCCCTTTTTCATCTAGCCTCCACTCTGTCCTCATATCTGAGCCCCAGGCCTAGGAAAGAATAGGAATCGTGGTCTTGGCAATCAGCCTCCCCTAGGAGTGCCTGACTCTGCAAAGGCTTCAGGGCCGGGACTGTGACTGAGTCATTTGTTTCAGTTACTGTAGCTGAGCTCTTATGATATATTCAACTGGTTTTACAGAATCACTTTCTCAAGGTGGTAAGTGGAAATCTACCTTAGTGAAGTATGCAAAAACTCCCATTTTAAAGGTTGAACTCTATTTTAGACTGGCTGGTAAGAACTCTCACTTAGAATTAGCATGAGAAAGGTCAGGCATAGTGGCTCGCACCTGTATTCCTAGCACTCTTGGAGGCTGAGTTGGGCAGATTGCCTGAACTCACAGGTTCAAGACCAGCCTGAGCCAGAGCAAGACCCCATCTCTAAAAACAGCTGAGCGTTGTGGCTGGCGCCTGTACTTGGGAGGCTGAGTCAAGAAAATTCCTTAAACCCAAGAGTTGGAGGTTGCTGTGAGCTATGCTGCCCCAGCTCTACCATGGGTGACAAAGTAAGACTCTGCCTCAAAAAAAAAAAAAAAAAAAAAAAAGAGCATGAGAAACATGTGTTCTTAATCTCTAAGGTTTAGATATCAGCAGTCTATAATGCTGTCCGAGATCAAGCAAAAAGGCTAAAATGTTTTATTTTATCATTTATCTGTCATTATCTTCCTTATGATATTGTGCCTTATCACAGAGTTTTTGAGGCATTGTTAAGCCTTAAGGAAGATCTTTAAATTGAAGAGTTTTTATGTTTTTAATAGTGTATAAATCAAATTTCATTATAAGTATATAAAAAGAACTTACTTGGCTAAATTGATACATATAAAACAGACCATATAATCATGGTGCTAGTGAATTCTAGTGTTAATTATTTGATCACGTTATTACTTTACATTAATACAATACTTCTAATACCTTGATAAAAATTATTTACAGCAAATAATATAGATAGACAGTATATAATAATAACATATACTTAGGGAAACTGAGAAGATTTAACTAATTGAATGGGGTGAGGGTTGCATAGACTTTTCAGGTAGGCTACTTTACACACTTAGTGCATCTAAAATCAGCATATTTTATTTTATTTTATTTTTTGAGACAGTCTCATTATTTCACCCTCGGTAGAGTGCTGTGGCATCACAGCTCACAGCAACCTCCAACTCTTAGGCTTAAGTGATTCTCTTGCCTTAGCTTCCCAAGCTTCGCTTTTTCATTCCCTCTCAACTACAGGCGTCTGCCACAACGCCCAGCTGTTTTTTGGTTGCAGTTGTCATTGTGGTTTAGCTGGTCCAGGCCAGGTTCAAACCCACCAGCTCTGGTGTACATGGCTGACGCCATAACCACTGTGCTGCAGGCACCGAGCCAGCATATTTTAGATGTACTAATAAATCTGTTTATAAAAATCACAACATGACTTAGATCCAGTTGAGAAACGATTGTCAACATGATTAATGTATCCTAGGCATTATAGACATATTTTAAACTGAATCAGCTATCACTCTTGCCTTTTTTTTACACAGGGCCATCCAGAGCAGAGATGTGGCCCAGTTCAGAAATGTGGTAACACAATTGGAAGCTGATTTAGACATTACCAAAAGACAACTAGGTACAGAGCGCTTTGAAAGGTAAGTTTGTTTCTATGCATCGTTCATCTTGGAAAGCACTGCTTTTTAGGTAACAACAGGTCTTTGTTATTTCATGAAGGTTAGATTTGAAAGTATGAATTGAACTACAGTTCTGTGATATTGATAGATTTAATAATTTCACTGAATGTAAAAATAAAAACATCACTATTTTATTTAGGGAGAGGGCTGTACAAGAACTTCGCCGCCAAAATTACTCAAGTAATGCCTATCATTTGAGTTCTACAATGAAGCAAAATGCAAAATGTCATTCACCAGAACGTGCTCACCATCGATCTCCTGACCGAGGCCTAGATCGATCATTAGAAGAGTAAGTCATTTTAAGGATCCATTCTCTTCAGCCCACATAGCAATAGAGTACAATATTTGAGGGAGTAAGGACACTCAATAAACAATCTGTCATTAATGGTGATATTTAAGCATGATTGCCAAAATATATCAATGTAAAGAATAAAAGATTTTGATAAAGAATTTTATGTAAATATTATACTAAAGGGAAAGATCTTTAATATTTTATCTAATGTTTGTATAAATCTTACTTTAAAAGTCTAATTTTCTTTTTCTACAAAAATTTCTTTCATATACTTTTCTTATAAAATGTTAGTTATTATAGCACTATAAAATATATTTGTTCTAGAAAAGTGATAAGCTAATATTTCAGAGGAAGGTATTTTAGCTATATTTCTATATGCCATAACCCCCTTAAAAACTTTTTATTTGAAAATAATTTCAACTTTAGTAGAAGTTATTAAAATAAAAATAATACAAAAAATATCTTCACACCATATACCCATACTCACTATTTAAAAAATTTTACCCATTTGTTTTCTGTACACATGTGCTATCTCATGCACTCATACTCTTCTTCCTTACGCCCCTCTCTCTTACTACACATACACACTCACTTGCACATGCCACACACATGCTCATACAGATGCATTTAAAAATAGAACCAAAACCTCCCATTCCAAATCATCCTCACAGGTTTCTTCCTTGCCTTATTCCATTCTGTATTTGCCATGTTCTTTCTTCCACACATTTGCTTGATGACAGACTGCATCTAAAATAGTTTCAAAATTTCTTTCAACAATTTGCAGTTACAAACAAGGTTGTGATTAATCATCTTGTGCATATACATCTTCGTGTTGTTGAAGAAATATCTTCAGGATAAATCCATAGAAGTGGGATTGCTGGGTCAAGGAGTAAAGTAGTTACTCCTATGTAGTAGTAGTACTACTACTACTATGTAGTTTTGTTAGTGCCACATTTGCTTCGCTTTTTCATTCCCTCAGAATACTTCTTTCTCTACAGCCTTACCAGCAGAACATACTGTCAAGCTTTTGAATCTATGTCAGTGTGGTAGGTGAGAATGAGTGTTTCAATGTAGTTTTAATTTGCATTTCTCTTATTGTGAGTGAAGTTGAATGTCTTTTCATAGGTTTAAGGGCTATTTTTATATTTCTCTTTCTGAATTATCTGTTCATTTCTTCTGGTCTATTTTTCTAATGAATTTTTGGTTTGTTAAAATGTTTTAAAATAAATTTGAGAGTTTATGCCTTTATCAGTAGTACAGGATGGCTTTTTTTTTTTTTTGAGACAGAGTCTCAAGCTATTGTCCCAGGTAGAGTGCCATGGCATCATAGCTGACAGTAACCTCCAACTTTTGGGCTCAAGTGATCTTCTTGCCTTAGGTTTTCTATTTTTAGTAGAGAGGGGTCTCCCTCTTGCTCAGGCTGGTCTTGAACTCATGAGCTCAAGCAATCCACCCGCCTCGGCCTCCCAGAGTGCTAGGATTACAGGTGTGAGCCACCATGCCCAGCCTGCACACTATTTTAATTTGCATATGAACTTTATGGCCACCCTGTATGTGCTATAAATATTTTCTCCCATTTTTGTCATTTGACTTTTAATTTTAGAGTGCTATTTTTTTCCATATATATAAGTTTTTATTTTTATATAGTTAAATTTCTGAATCTTTTAATGTATCTGTCTGGTTTTCTTTTCTTTCTTTCTTTCTTTTTTTTTTTTGGAGACAGAGTCTCACTCTGTTGCCGTAGGGTTGAGTGCCGTGGCATCAATCATAGCTCAAAGCAACCTCAAACTCCTGGGCTCAAGCAATCCTCTTGCCTCAGCCTCCCAAGTAGCAGGAACTACAAGTGCCCACCACAACATCAAGTTAATTTTTCTATTTTGGTAGAGACAAGGTCTCACTCTTACTCACGCTAGTCTTGATGTCTTGAGCTCAGACAATCCACCTGCCTCAGGCTTCCAGTATGCTAAGATTATGGCCCTGAGCCACCAAACCCGGCTAGTTTTCTTTTCATAAAAAAATATTTCTATGCAGATAATAGAAGAATTCATGAATGTTTTATTTTACTACTTAGTTTTACTTTTTACATTTAGATTTCTGGTCCATTAGAGTTTATTGTGTATATGATTTGATGGATCAAGACTGGATATCTTTTTTCAAACAAATCCAGTTTTCCCAAGATCATTTATTAAAGACTCATTTTCCCAGTGATTCAAGTCTTTTCTTGGATTTTCTGTTTTTATTCTGTCAATCTGTTAATTATAGAGACTTTATGGTATTTTTAGTTTTGCAGGTCTAGTCTAATGATGTGCTAGTAAACTGGGCTCTCCAAAGGGGAAGAGGGAAAGGCCTGATCAGTAGCACTTGCCAGTTTCTGTGTTGTAAATACTCTTATTGTGACCAGTTTAAAGGCTCCAATGGTTTAACTGCTAGATCACAGAATTCTTGAAAATTTACAATCAACTATAAGCCAGCTCCAGCACAACAATTGACTAGTGCCCGTGAAGAGCTCTTCCTTTTATTTTATGTAAGTGTTTACTTACATTTTCTTGTGAGTTTATTTTTCCAAATGAACCTTAAAGTCAGTTTGTCTAACTCTATTCAAAAAAACCCATTGGAATTTTTATTAGAATCACATCAAGGTTATAAATTTACTTGGGGAGAACCGACATTTTTTGTAATGTTGAGAATGCCTAACCAAGAACAAGAAATGCCTTTGTTTGTTCAGATTCGCCTTTCAGGAATGGCTTATAGTTTTCTTTATATAAGTTTGAACATCTTTTAGTAATTTAGTCCCAATTTTTTGTTGCTATTATAAATGGGATTTTTTTCTTATTCGTTATATCTTCAAAAAATACTACTGATTTTTACGTTAATTTTCTATCCTGTTACCTTTGCTAAATTCTATTATTTCATTAAGTTTTATCTTTGATTCTGTAAGCTTTTTGAGCTATATGATCATGTCATTTGCAAAAATAGAAAGTTTTATTTCTTTTCTTATTTTGATGTCATGAATTATATTCTCTATGCTTTGAAATAATTTATGGTTAGTTTGGAACTATCTGATCTCCAAAAATTTGGTTGAATTCACCTGTGAAACCACACAGCCTTGGTTCTTTTTTTAAGGTAATTCACTGTAACTTTGTCTTTCTTCTTTGGCAGTTGGTCTTTGTAAGCTTTTTCTTTCTCCTCTATTTTCCTAAAAAGTTCATTTCTTCTACGTTTTCAAATTTATTTGCATATAAGTGACCACTATAATATCTTCTGAGCTTTTTAATTTCCTCCATTATCAGTAGTTATATCCCTACTGTCATTTTTTTCTATGTGTCCTGCCCTCCCATCCCCCACTTTGTTTTTCTGTATTAACCAGTGATTTGTTTATTTTGTTAACTGTTTCGAAGAACTAGGATTTTAATTTATTGATTTTTGTCTACTATTTTTCTTTCTGTTATTAATTTCCATTTTTATTTTTATTGTTTCCTTCCTTGTGCTATCTTTTAATTTGTTGGATTTTTGTCTAGTTTTTTGAATTGGGATTTTAATTCAGTTTTTGCCATTCTTTCTTTTTATGTATATAGCTCTTTAGGGCTATGAATCTATCTCTGGTTACTGCTTTAAATATATCCCAGAAATTTTGATAGATAATATTTTTATTGTCATTATTTTCAGGTATTTTGGAATTCTTCTTGTATTATCAGTTTTACTCAAGAGTTATTTGATGGAAAAATCTTTTAATTTTCATTTGAAAAGGCATGTTTATGTTTTAGTTTCATTTTAAATTTCTAATGTAAGTGCATTGTGATTAGATGATATTGTCTATAATATTTCTGTTTTATGAAACCTACCAGTGTTTTCTTTTGTTAGCGATTCATGGATACTTGAGAAGATATATTATTTTGTATCAGAGCATTCAATATTTAGCTAAAAGGCTTACTTTTTTGATTTTATGTAGCTCTTTTGTATCATTATTTAATTTTTGTCCATTTGACCTGTTTTGTACTAAGACTGATGTTAAAAGTTTCCTGTTGTTAGTATTTTTTATTTCTTCTTGCATCTCCTATAAATTTGCTTTAATCAATGGTTTGCTATTTTACTTGTTGCATAGGTATTCTGAACTGTCATTCTCTATGGTAGCTTTTATAAAGTGTTCATTTCTGATGCATTTAAATTTTTTTTATTTTTGTCTTGACTATACTTTGGTATTAGAGTTGCAGTTCCCATTTTCTTACTTTCTCTGTTTGTCCAGTAAATATCTTTTACTTTTAGCTTTTTTGAATTATTGCATTTTAAGTGTATCTCTTCTATACACTGTGGATTTTAGTTTTGCTTTATGAGCCAGTTTGAAAATGTTTTCTAAATAGTTGAAAAAATCCTTCACATTATTGATATGAGTGTTATGTCACCTCAGTAATATAATGTTAGGATTACTGTCTGTATTATGTTAAATTCGTGTTTCTTGTGTTTCTGCATTTGGTTAGTCTGCTTTTTAATGAATTTCTTTTGGTATTTAGGAAGATTTTATTTTCTTCGTTACCTTTCTATTAATACTTTTAACGTTTAACAATGACCTTAGTCCCCTTTATTCTTTTTTTTTCTTTTAGTCCCCTTTATTCTTAATCTTCTAATATCAGTTTTAGATTGTGTCCTTAAACTGCCCTTTATTATTATTTAGACAACAATGTATTCAATTTACTTTCCTCTAACCACTACTGTTTCCTGTCCCTTTAGTTTGGCTTTTCCCAGGTTGTAATATAAATGGAATCAGATAGTATGCAGCCTCTAGTTGCCATCTTTCACTCAGCATAATATATTTGAGATTTATCCAGGTTGTTACATATGTTAGCAGTTGTTGCATATTCCTTTTAATTGCTGAGTAGTAAAAACTATGGATGTACTACAGATTTTTTTTTTATTAAATTTTTATTTTTATTAAATCATAATTGTGTACATTAGTGCAATCATGGGGCATTGTATTTTCATATACAATCTGAAATATTTTCATCGAACTGTTTAACATAGCCTTCATGACATTTTCTTAATCACTATGTGAAGACATTTATATTCTGCATTTAGTAAGTTTCACCTGTACCCTTCTAAGATGCACTGTAGGTGTGATCCCACCAATCGCCCTCCCTCCACCCATCCTCCCCCCTCCTCTCCCCTCCCTTGCCCTTTTCCCCACCACAGATATTTTTAAAAGCAATTGTTGTAATCTCATAGGTGGTTACAGAAAGAGTACAGAGACTCCCACATATCCTTCCCCACTTCTGCAGTGACAATATCTTACAGGAAATTAACATTGGCACAATATGATTAACTGGTCTATCGGCCTTATTCAGATATCACTAGTTTTTAGACACATTCATTTGTATATTTATGTAGTATTTTTTTTAACAAACCACACATACTATGACAACAATCAATGTATTGAATTGTTCCATCAGCACAAAAGAACTTACTCCCCCTTGCGACACCCTTTTATAGTTTATAGCCCCGCCATACTCCATTCTTGTCTCCTAGCAAACACTAATTTCTTCTCCATCGCTATAATTCTGTAATTCTGAGAATGTATATAAATGGAATCGTACACAGTATGTAACCTTCTGAGATTGACTTTTTTCATTCACCATGTTGCCCAGGAGATCCATTCAAATTGTATATATTAATAGTTCATTCCTTTTTATTGTTGAATAGTATCCCATGGTATGAATATACCAGTTGTACAAACTTACTGTAAAAAAATAGATTGTATTTATTTTTCCAAAGGCCGTGGGAAAATCCTAAGTTTTGATAAAGTAATGCTAGGATGCATGTTACACATGTTGAAATAGTTGAGTTAAAAAATATTAATCTGCATAATTTTTTCTTTCTTATAGGAATCTTTGCTATAGAGATTTCTGACATGTGAAAAGATTCCTCACATCCTTGGGAAAGATCAAAGTTACAAACCGATTTTTTTGCTATATGATTGCATTTATCTTTTGAATGCTTGACAATCTTGAATGTATTTATTGACTTTGTGTCTCTGAATCTCTGTTTTCATGTGCCATATTGCAGTGATCTGAGATGACTTATAAAAACAAAAACGCATATGGCTCTTTCTATCCATACAGTAATAGTGAGTGTAAAATCTGCTTACTTCACTATTCAGCACTGTTATGTTAACTATCCGGAGTAAATAAAGAAGCTTATAAAAAGAAGGAAAAGTGTTTTTACAAAACTGATTTCCTTTCCTTTCTTGGATCTCAAATAATCGGTTGGTCGATTTTTTTCTTATGCTTTCATGGCTGGAGAAGTTGTGCCGAAATGGGCACAATTTACCAGTGCTGGCCTGGTACCCAATATTCCATTTTGGAACCAACCTGACATAAATTCCATGCCATAATCTAATTTCAAAGCAGCAGAAAGTAGGAGTGTGTTCAGATTTTTAAATCCATGGTATTGTACCACTCAAAGACTAATTAACATACATTTTCTACAATTGTGTTTACTCCTACTATTTTTAGAAAGGTAGGTGAAGATACATCTGTCAAGAATGTACTTAAAAATCTGTATTTTTAATAATTTTTCTTTAAAACATTAAAGTACTACAATCAACTTAATTGCCATTTTATTTTTTTATTTTTTTTTGCCTGTGGCAGCTGTCTGTAAATTAGAATAACAAGTGAAGTGATGTTTCCTTTTTTTCTCCCCAAATATCCTAAATCTCTTACCTTATTTGTCCAGAGGCTTTGATTTAATGTTGATATTAGAGCCTGAATGCTACTGTATTTTACTGATATAAGCTATTTGTATTCTTGCCATTTTAATAAAAAAAGTCCTGTCATTAATAGTATGCATATGATGTAGACAGTTTCTCATTTTATATAGTCACTATTTAGTCTGACTAAAGTGATGCAGGGTAGTAACCTGATTCAGGTTTTGTTTAATCATTAGCACTCTGATATTTTACTGTTAATTGATTAATATATTCACTTTAGTTTGATTTTTAAAAACCTTCAGCTTTACTCATCTAGTTTAAGACAGTCAGTCATTACAGAGTAGTAAAAAAATTAATATGTAGAACAAGATGCCCTGTTATAAATATAATAACATGCAAACTTTTATCCTTGCTAATATTAAATAATATATTGATATATTTAGAAAATTAACCTTTGTTAGGTGATGAAATAGCCTTAGCACCAGGTCTTCACAACATTAATTTGAGTCTATCCACCTAAAAGAGCAGACAAAGAACTGAGTTTCATTTGTCATATGTACTTAACACTTGTGGAAGGCAATATATAGAGTGACAGGCATGATAGAAGCAGGAATGAAATTTGTAAGAAAATATTTCCATACTTAATTAAAAGTATACTATACTTATACCATTAATTAATATTTTAAAGGAAAATTACATGATAAGTATAAAGGGGCCAACATTATCCAAAGATAGGAGAAACCTCCACTATATTATATGACAAAATTTCAAAGAAAAGATTTTTTTGTTATGGAAATATTCAAGAACATTGGTTTTAGTAAATGAGATTATAACTACTTGATATAAATATTTAATAGACTATTGTTATGGTAAAGACTGCCTAATACAAACACAATTTAAAACTATATCAAACATATGTACCAAACTTTCCCATATTCTGGTTTCTCTTCAGATTGTACCAATCTTTCACCTTTTACCAAATGTATTCTTTCTTGATGCCAAATCTCCAGAAAAAGAGCTCTCAACTTTCAAATGACATGTTCAGTACAAAACATTCATTCCTGCTGAAGTAAGGATGTTATGAAAGAATTGTTAACACTCTGAATAATTTAAATCCATAATTTGTTATACAAAAATTCTATTTTGAAGTAATATTTTCTTTTCTTTGGTTTATCTGAGCCATCATCCAACATTTCTTTGAAAGTAGGAGCAAGGCATTGGCATTCTGAAATTCATACGCTATCGTTTCAAAAGGGACAGGTGTTGCTTGGGCATAGTGATGACTCATGCCTATAATCCTAGCACTTGGGAGATAAGGAGCGGATGGATTACTTGAGCTCAAGAGTTTGAGACCAGCCTGAGCAAGAACAAGACCCTGACTCTAAAAAAACAGCCGGGCATTGTGGCAGGCATCTATAGTCCCAGCTACTTGGGAGGCTGAGGAAGGAGGATCGCTTGTGCCCAAGAGTTTCAGGTTGCTATGAACTATGACACCACAGCACTCTACCCAGGGCAACATAATGAGACTCTGTCTCAAAAAAAAAAAAAAAACGCTCAGCACCTGTAGCACAGTGGTTACAGCACCGGCTACATGCACCGAGGCTGGTGGGTTTGAACCCAGCCTGGGCCAGCTAAACAACAATGACAACTGCAACCAAAAAATAGCCAGGTATTGTGGGCGCCTGTAGTCCCAGATACTTGGGTGACTGAGGCAAGAGAATCGCTTAACCCCAAGAGTTTGAGGTTGCTGTGAACTGTGACGCCACAGCACTCCACCACAGGCAACATAATGTGTCTCCAAAAAAAAAAAGAACAGGTGTTATCTTTTTTACCTTTAGTGTATTATATTCCCCCTTATTACAATGTAGCAACAATAGTCATAATGAATTAGAAAATTTCTAGCCCTCTGTAAGAGTATTGGCCATAGTGATTACAAGTGATTCACCCTGGAGAATTACAAGATGAAAAATATGAGTGGAAGCCACTGGTTCCTAAACAGTTATTCCTTCAAAAATTATTTGAAATTATGCATCCAGGTATTTAAAATATGTTTTTAAATGTCATTCTCATAAGAATCAGCTATTTTTTTCTTTCCTGTCTTCCCATAAATCCTGGTGATCTTATACAGAGTCTCCTCAGCTGCCCAAATGCTATGCTCAAAGTTCCATTCCTTGCATAATCAGTAATAGTTTACAGCTCAGTTTTCCAGCCTTATTTACTTCAAGTAAAGTAAAATCACAGCTACTAACTGAGAAAATAATCTTTAAAGCTCATGTATTTATGGTATTATCCAAACAGCTATCATAGCAAATCATAGGCCATTTAATAGCACAAACTATTATTTTAAGTAAAATTATAGCTATCAGAATATAACTTCTTAGATTTTTTTGTTCTGAATTTCTCAAGTAAAGAACAACTCTGGCCTCATAGTACCAAAAAAAAAAAAGAATCCTCAGATGATTAGACCACCTATTTAAGCCCCTTAGCTATATTAATTCTTTGTACCTTAATACATTTCTACATAAGCAGAGTGAGTTTTACTAATCATTAAATTTTCAAATAATTCCCAATTAAATTGAAAAACATGTAATATGTTCTTCATAAGAAAGATTTATATTAAATAAAGCCAAAAGTATCATTTTCTCAGGATTTTATGATCACAAAATTCTCAGCCTAACATTATCAATATCCTTTGAATCAATACCATTCAAAACATATCACTGACAAAATAATATGTGGTGTATCATCTTGAGCTCACTTCTTTCAATAAATTCTTTAATAGAAAGAGTATTCTTAGTATTAAAAGAGTAAATATATTAAATGAGTATTATAGTTTAGAAAAGGATATTTTGTAATCACAGGAATACAAAATCAGAGGATATATTTATAATCATAACATTAGACCAATTTCCTTAATGCTTGAGTTTTAACAGAACGCATAGAAATAAGGAAGATTTACATCTGCATGATAAACATGTAATCAAAAGTAATAATTGAACACTTTCTATGTGCTAAAAACTATATAAGTTTTCCTTAAGTAATAGTTCTTATTCCAAATAATACTGTGATTCATGGTTTGAATTAATGTGGAAATATTAATAACATCTGCAGGTAGGAAGATGATCCCAGTATTGTCAGATGTTAAATTACTAAGGTACACATTGAAATGTGATGTAGATAATAAGAAAAATATTATTTGTTCACTGTCCCATTACTTCAGGGTTTTTGTTGTTGTTGTTGTTGTTTTAGTGACAGTCTTACTCTGTTACCCTGGCTAGAGTGCAGTGGCATCATCATGGTTCACTGCAACTTCAAACTCCTGGGCTTAAGTGATCCTCCTGCCCTAACTCTGGAGTAGCTGGGACTTCAAGTATAAGCAACCATGTCTAGCATACCCAGCTAATACTTTCTATTTTTAGTGGAGACAGGGTCTCTCTCTTGCTCAGGCTGGTCTTGATCTCCTGAGCTCAAGTGATCCTCTCACTTCAGTCTCCTAGAGGGTTAGGATACAGGCGTGAGCCACCATGCCCAACCTACTTCAGTAATTCTTAGTCCTGGCTTTGTCTTATAGTGACTTGCAAATCTTTATAAAAACTACAGTGAAATTAAATAACCTATGGCCTAAGGCAGAGGATAGCTCTATGATTCAATTCCGGAGACTCTAAAAAACCATTCTTTCAGAGTTTAGTGGATTTAAATAGATGAGTATTATATTGCTTTATTAAATTATTTTATACTTTGCCTTTTCAAATTGTATTTAAATACTTTTTTCTTGTAGAGTTTGCACAATTTTATTATTCTACTTCCTTTGATTCTCTATGATCATAGGATAGCTTCTCCAATATACTCATCTATTTTCTGGTTTTGCAGCATCTCCCTTAGTTTTTTACAGTTTTTCTAGTCTATGTTGCTGAAGTGAATTATGCACCTTTGATGCTATCATGGTAACTTCAGAAACAACTTTAATGAGTTAGACTTGGTTTGCTGTTTAATAAACATGATTTTAAAACAGACACAATGCTATTTTCAAGATATTGTTGAAGGGAGTTAGACAAGACATGCAGCCTACTTGAGTATTCTCTTGATTGGCATACCTTTGTATAACCTAGTGACGTCTGTGAGACTGTTTGGACTTTATAATGTAACTTTGGGGTCTACTCTGTCAGCTACTGCTGCTGATTTGTTTTTGTTGTAAACAGATCAACTTCTCATCACACCTACTCTTTGCCTTCTTCTTTCTTATTTTAACCTTTGTTCTTTAATAATAAATACAGTTATTCTTAGTCTAGCTCACAAAAACTTTTAGTTGTCCAGACAGCAGTGATGTAGTTAAGATTCTTACCAGATTGAATTGGAGAGAATTGAACCAGAGAGGTTGTAAAATTGTCCTTTCTAGAAGATCACAAAGCAAAAAGGTATCTGAGTCAAGATCTTTGAAAACAGGTCTGTCTGATGCCAGTGACCATGCCGTAACCACTTTGCTCTTCTGCTACCTTGTTTGTCTTCAGCTGCAGCATGTCTGGCTGTTACCTGCCAATCAAAGTGTTTTCACTTACTGGTAAGTTTACCAGTTAATAATGCATCCTTGTTATGTCTTTGTTATTTCTGAAGAACTTTCCCTTTTAGGCTTCTTTGTTGCTTCTTCGATTTGCCAAGATTTTATTCAGCTAAGGATGTAAGTCTTCAGAGTAACAGATACTCAGTGTTTATATAATATCTATAGTTTGAGACGCTGTTTTCAATGAAAAGGTCATTTTTTTGCTCATGAACCATGACATTCCAGAAAACAGTTTTACCTATTCTTTTTTACTTCATTAATACACTTAAAATTTTGAATAGCAGCTGAACTCACAAGAACCTCCATGGTTGACCACCTACCTTCATTGACTACCTTTTTAAGTTGAGCTAATTTTCATTGACTGGACATGGACCACATGTATGTATTAGTACAGTAGGCCTAGTTCCTTTTGTTGATCACTTCTGTATGTAGACCAATTTGTTACAATCTCTTGGGTGGGAAGCTTACAGAGGTTCTACTGTATGTGATTATTACTCTGAATACTTTTATTTTGTATTTTTGATTGTTAAATGAGTACTAGCACACCAGGATACTCTGAGCACTTTTAATTTATGCCATTTTAGTTGTTTCTCTTTGAATGTAACTCAAAAGATTAACTCAATGATAATAAATGTGAAAACTTTAGTTAATGTAATATGTATTACATTTATAGTTTAGTTTAAGTAGTAAATCAATGAGAGTGGTCTGGTCATAGTTACAAAATACCTAACTCGACAAAAACATTTGAGTGGGAGATGCTCAATCCTCACATGTACTCAAACTACTTACTAACTTAGGTTAAGTTAGGGTTTAGTCTGACCATGTAGCATGATACTTCATTATTGATAGGAGCTAGTTCTTATAAAATAAAATCTCACCATTTGGGTATATGAGATGGCAATTTTGTATTTTGTAATAATGAGAGGTTTTCAAAAAATAACTTCCTAATTTTTTGCTTGATGTTTTGATTAAGAAGGAGAGGCATTTATGTTACTTGAAAAATTATTTGTTTTGCATTTTGTGAGCTTAATCTCTTTTGATATATGATTGTTTATGGCTGTATAACACAGCACTTCTTTGATTTTTTACTACCAGCTAATCAATACAGCCTCAAAATGAAGCTGAAAATGTGATGTATGTTGTCTCACACTACCTTTTTTTTCCAACAATAGAACGACTAAAACATTTTCAATTCCAAATAGAGTCATGAGTGGTTTGAAAGCCTTTCCTGCCAAGAATCCTTAAAAGTAATATATTAGAAAGTTTAGGATCCTAAACAATAAAAGAGAGTTGTGAGTGACTGTTACTAACAAAGGATATTTCACATTTGATATTAATAACAAAGTCTAGATCTTCTGAATATTTTTTCCAATGAACTAGAAGATGTAATTATTTACTAATCTTCATATGTACCCAAGCCAATTTGAAATATATTGCCTAAATTGTATAATTGATGTATTAGTCTGTGACTGCTTTTAACTTTTGTCTTTAATACTGAATACTTAAGTTCTTTAGTTTTATATTTTTTGAAATAAGTTTGCAGGTCCTAAATCTAAGTGTTTAGAATGGTGCCAAGCACATAGTTAAGTTTTCAATAAATGTTACATCATCATAGTACCTCCCTTACATAAAGAAATTGGAAAGGACACAGTACTTTTTATTAGTACTTTCTGATGTTAAGACAATACTTTATATTAGTACTTTCTGATGTTAAGACTGTTTGAAATTCTTGACCTTGTGCCTTGGCTCATCCCTGTAATGTTAGCACTCTGGGAGGTGAAGTGGGTGGATCACTTGAGTTCAGGAATTTGAGACCATGCTGAGCAAGAGAGAGACTCTGTCTCTACTAAAAAGAGACAAAAACTAGTGGGGCATTGCAGCAGGTGCCTATACTTTCAGCTACTGGGGAAGCTGAAGCAGGAGGATTGCTTGAGCCTGAGAGTTTGAGGTTGCTGTGAGCTATGACACCATGGCACACTACCCCAGAGCAACAGAGTGAGACAGGAAAAAAAAAAGCCTATTTAAAATTCTTGACAAAATGAATTTACAAAGTTACCAAACATAGCAGGGCTACATATGCACTACTGCTAAGTATTCTAGTATGTCTTAAATAGTATTTTAAATAGATTTAAGTCTTCATGTGTGGCAAAATATGATAAATGTCTTTTCTTTATTTTCAATGGAGAACTGAATACCAGATAAAAAACACCTCAAATCTCTCACAGTAGAAAAGCCTACCTGTATTTCTTTCTTTCTTTCTTTTTTTTTTTGAGACAAAGTCTCATTATGTCATCCTCGGTAGAGTACCATGGCATCACAGCTCACAGCAACCTCAAACTCTTGGGCTTAAGTAATTCTTTTGCCTCAGCCTCCAAAGTAGCTAGGACTACAGGCATCCACCACAACATAATACCTGGCTATTTTTTTGTTGCAGTTGTCGTTGTTTGGCAGGCCAGGGCGGGGTTCGAACCTGCCAGCCTTGGTATATGTGGCCAACGCCCTAAACACTGAGCTATGGGCTCCAAGCCATTACCTAGATTTCTTGGCTCAGTTCCTTAGAATTTCTTAAGTGAGGGAGGTTCAGTCAGATTAATAACTTACAAGCACAGCATTTATAATATTATTTCTTGAGATATCATCATTAAATGACATAATGCTGAAATTCAGACATGCTGAAATGTAAGTAATACTCTTGTAGTACTGTTTTCATGTGAATTGATATCTTTTCCATCACTCTACTTTTCCAATAGTCTAATCATTATTTTCTTAAATGCATTTTTTTCTTATGGCAAAATAGTCTGGTCTGTTACTAAATCTGTACTTACTCTTCTATATAAATTAAATAATTAAAAAACCAAATTATACATGAAATTAATGTACCCCTCTCAAAATCAGCACCATATTCTCCTCAGTTTAGAAGTATTTTGTCTAATTATTAACATTTACAGATTCAGTCAGTGGCTATGAGGCCAACCAAGAAGAAAAAGGGCACTGTGTTTCAACTGAAGCCTAGAAACTTTTACATTTCTGCCTTGTAAAAGTAAAGTGTATAGGAGGCTAGTTAAAGGAGCCTAATCAGAGACTCTTCATGAATATGAGATTAGGAACATGTGGAGGGTCCCAGATTGCTAGCCTTTTTGAGGACCCAAGATGACTAATAATGATAGCCAACAGCAGAAATACATATATGTACACACACATATATCCACACACACAAACTTTTACTATATGTGTCTATGAATGCACATATATTCATTTTTGTTTTAAATAAAGATACAGTGTGTAAATTTATTTTTGTTTAGCTATTTGGTAGTTTTTTTGTTTGGTTTGGTTTGGTTTTTTGAGATGGGGTCTTGCTTTGTCACTCAGATGAGAGTGCAGTGGAATCATCGTAAATCACAGCAACCTCAAAACTCCTGGGCTCAAGCAATCCCTCCTGCCTCAGCCCCCCTAGCAGCTGGGAGTACAGAAGCCCACCATGCCTGGCTAACTTCTTCTGTTTTTAGTATTTTTGCTCTGGCTCATTTTTGCTCTGGCTGTTCTCAAGCTCCTGACCTCAAGTGATTCTCCTGCATGTTGGCCTCCCAGAGTGCTAGGGTTATAGGTGTGAGCCATTACATCTGGCCAGAGATTTGTTGATCTTTAAGTAATTAACAGAGGTTACTATTTAAGTGATCTAGACATTCCAGTAGATTATAAATGTAATACTATGTATAAGCCAATAAAAATGTGACTCCTCAAAAGTTACTGCCAAAAAAATAAGTTAATGCCATGGCTTATTAAAGGAGAAGTAAAATGTTTTGTTCAAGAACTACAATACCTCTGCTCTGGTTAATTTCTGTAAAGACAATGTGAGGAGAGGTGTTAACCATACCTCTTATACAAGATTGGCAAGGTGGAAAGGGTAGAACAGGAATCAGGAATGCTAGTGCTAATGAATTATGTTATTGAAATTATTAACTACAAAACCCCCAGGACAGGAATCAAAAGACTGTAAGTTCTCACTTCCAGTTAGTCTCAAGAATTCAGCTATTAAATTGTAAGGTTCACCAGGGCAGCAACCTGTCCTATTCACTGCTCTGTCTCCCGGCCCTAGGTCACCACTCTTCCTAGGCCCTCACTCAGTATTTGTTGACAACATAAATGAATGAGTTTAGAATCCAGTGCCTTTATATGACACAACTCTACAAGTCTTATACTTCAGCCAAACTGGATGCCTGCTGTTCCTCAAACACTCCCTGACTTTTTCACACCTTGTGTCTTTTTTATGCTAAACTTGATCCCTAGAATGTTCTTCTGATCATTTGCCTATCAAAATTCTACTCATTTTATATAAAATCTTCTCTACCAACTTACATTCCCTGAATATTTACTGGATTTTAGGCACTAGGGATACACAGATAAAATCTAACGGTATTTGTCCTTTAGGCTCAACTTCAGGTGACAGACAAGCAAACAAGTAGAAAGCTTAGTTTGATAAATACCATGATAAAGCATACCCAGGTTGCTACAAAAGTATAGAATAAAGAAAGAATCTCTAAGATTAACAACATTTAGGGACACCTGCAAAGAGCAAGTGATGCATGAGCTGACCCATGAAGGAAGAACTAGAAATATGTTCTGGGAAGACAGATCAATGTGTGGAAATGCACCAAGGTCTGAGGAATTGAGCACAGTCTAGAAAATGTAAATAATTTAGTAAAGGTGGAATACAGAGTGAGCCTGTGCTTAGTGATAGAAAGTGTTCAAGGGAATAGGTTGCAAAGGACTTACTTGCGACATTAAGGACTTTCAATTTTATCCAGAAATCCACTGAAGAATTTCAATGCTGCCATTAAAGATTTTTAACTGGAGAAACAACCTGTCCAGGTTTGCATTTTAGAAGGATTATTGCAAATGAAATGGGAGTGAAGACAGACCCATTATATAGCTGGGGTTTCTTTAAGGATCTAAAACAAAGATAGTGGGAATGTAGAGGTGGAGCAGGTTGCAGACTTATTCAGCATTTGAGATGTGGTAAGCAATTGAATGAAGGAAGAACATTTGGAAAAGAAGAGGAGTTTTAAGATTACTTTTAAGGTTTCTGTTGTAGGCAATTGCAAGAGCTTCATTTGCAGCCTCTTTGCCTACTTGCCCCGGCAATGGAGACCTGTTTTCTATCTGTAGTGGACATATCTTGCTCTTACTCTATAAACCTACCTTTTTCTTTTTCAACTAACTTTGTTCCATGCTTGCCTTAAAAGAAAAAAAAAAAAAGAAAGCTTCATTTGCCAAACTAGAAAACAGAAGATGAATCATGGAGATGATTTCACATTGTTCTTTAGGTCCTCAAGGAAAATCAAGGTGTTGTCTAGTTGGCTTCTGTGATGTCATATACTCCTGATTTTCTTTATGCTCTCTGGTAGCTCTTCAGTCTTTTATAGACCTCCTTTGCATTTGAATGGTATCTTTTTTTAGAGGTCCATTGTAGACCCTCTTCTCTATAAATTGTCCTGAGATTTCATCCAGTCCGTTGGATTTTTTTTTTAACTACTGTATTCTCATTGGTTTTAGTTATACATCTGTTGACTTCTAAATTATATCCTTCTCTTGGTAACCATATCCCTAATTGTCTACTAAGTAACTCCACTGGTATATATCATAGGCACTCAGTCTCAATATGTCTGAACCAAATTCAACAGTGTATCCTTCCTCCATCCTCTGCTCTTGTTTTTCACTGTATAGTATCACCAGCCCCTATGTCAGATTCCTAAACCTTGAGCCCAGCTGTCATCCAGCTCACTCCTTTTCCTTTTCACCTACCCCCCACATTCAGTTAGCCTAAATGTTACTTCCTGATACAAAACATTACTGAAAGAAATTAAAGAAGACTTAAATAAATAAAAAAAAAAAATCTCATGTTCATAATTTGGAAGGCTTAATATTGGTAAGATGACACTATTCACAAAGTAATCTACAAAATGATGCAATCTTTATCAAAATCCCACTGAAGTTTTTTTTTTCCCCAGAAATGGAAAAGGTAATCCTAAAATTCTTATGGAATTGCAAGGGAACCAGAATAGTTAAAAAAAAAAAAAAATCCTGAAATAAAGAACAAAGTTGGAGGATTCACATTTCTCAATTTCAAAATTTACTCTAAATCTAATGCAATAATCAAAACAGTTTAGTGGTGGCCATATATATATATATGTATGTATATGTGTGTGTGTGTGTGTGTGTGTGTGTGTATGTGTGTGTATATGTGTATATATATATATATATATATGGAATATAATTGAGAATCCAGAAATAAACCCATACATCTATGGTTAACTGATTTTCAACAAGGGTTCCAGGACCATTTGATGAGGAAAGAACAGTCATTTCAACAAGTTGTACTGAGACAACTGGATATCAACATGCAAAATAATGAAGTTTAACCCTTACCTCACACCTTATAAAAAGTCAACTCACGTCCCTTCTCACAGGAACCGTTGGGAATAGGGAGAGCTAAACCACTTGGGATACAGAGGGAGGCACTGATCACAGCACCTGGCACATCTTACTGGCTATTCTGTGCCCTAATCAGTGGGATACCATGTTGAAGAGACTCGATGGCACCAAGTGCTGCAGGGCACACAATCTGCAGGAATGCCTTAATCCGTGGCCAGATTTTCCACAAAGCCCAGGTGCTTGGGTGAAGCTTCTCCCGGGTCTGGAAACAACTAAAACATCAGGATTCAATTCCAATGCCTAACTTAAGTCTTCCCCAGACTAGAAAACAATGGCCAGGCAGGAGTATAGTTCCAGGGTGATAACTTGCAGGGCAATGAGTTAGTAGTTCCAGTGTAATGGTTTAGTTCTGGTGCTCACTATAAGCCCTTCCAGAATGGGAAGAAATAATAAACCAGCATTTAAGTTCTGATATTAAGTAGTAAAGGTCTAACACCACCAAAGAACAACTGCAAAAACTAGAAAAGATGTCTCTCTCTTCAAATGTGTAGGCATTAATGTGAACACATAGGGTTGTGAAAACTCAGGAAAATATCACACCACCAAAAAAAAACCAGTGAAGTTTCAGCAATGGATCCAGAAGAATTGGAGATCTATGAAATGTCAGAGAATTGAAAATAATCCTATTAAAGAAGTTAAGTGAATCACAAAAAAATATGGCTAGAAGTCTAAGTGAAATTTGGAAAATAATCCAGGAACAAAATGAGAAATTTGACAAAGAAACAGGAACAATAATAAAAACCCAACAAATAGAAATCCTAGAAATAAATAATGTAATTACTTAACTGAAAAACTCACTAAGACACTTCAATAGCGGATTTGATCAAACAGGGAGAAGTACTGAACTTGGAGACAGAAATTACCCAATCAGAGGAGCAAAAAGAAAAACAAAGAATAAAAAAGAGTGAAGAGGGTGGCAACTGGGGCTCAGTGCATAGGGTGCTGGCCCCATATACCGCGGGGAGCGGGTTCAAACCCGGCATAGGCCAAACTGCAACAAAAAAATAGCCGGACATTGTGGCGGGTGCCTGTAGTTCAGTTTTTCAGAGGCTGAGGCAAGAGAATCACCTAAGCCCAAGAGCTGGAGGTTGCTATGAGCTGTGACACTATGGCACTCTACCAAGGGCAACAAAGACTCTGTCTCTAAAAAATAAAAAAAGTGAACAAAGCCTACAAGAGTTTTAGGGGATGCCATCAAATAAACTAACACATAATGGGAATTCCTGAAGAGTAGAGAGAAAAAGCTCTGCAGAGCATTTTTAAGGAAATGATGGCTGAACACTTTCCAGATCTGGAGATGACACTATGGAGATACAGGAAACTCAGAGGTCACCAAATTCAACCCAAAGAAATTCTCAATGCATATCATAATAAAATTAACAAAAATCAAAGACAAAATGCTCAAATCAGCAAAAGTAAAGAACCATATCACATTCAACAAAGCCCCAGTAGAGCTTTCAGTGGATTTCTTAGCAGAAACCATCCAACCCAAGAGAAAGTGGGATACTATATTAAAAGTGAAGTAAATGCGGTGGTGCCTGTGGCTCAAAGGAATGGGGTTCTGGCCCCATATGCCAGAGGTGGCGGGTTCAAACCCAGCCCCAGCCAAAAACTGCAAGAAAAAAAAAAGTGAAGGAAATGAAAAAAAACCTGCCAACCAAGAATATTGTAACCAGCAAAGCTATCCTTTGCCTGGGAGAGATAAAGACTTTCCCAGACAAATTCTTAACACTAGACTGGTCTTAAATGCGAAAGGGAGTTCTTCATCTGAAAGAAATGGACACTAATGTGTAACAAGAAAATATCTGAAGGTATTAAGATCACTGGTAAAAGAAAGAAAATAGACAAATTTTAATTCTGTAATTTGAGAAAGTAAAGCACTTGTATCTTAAATATGAAAAATAAAAGACAAAACTATTAAAAACAATACAACAACTGGTTAAGAGATAGGAAATACAAAAACATGTAAATGGAAACATCAGAAAGCCAAAATGTGGGAGATAGTGTAGCATTTGTTTTACTTATTTTTTTATATGATCAAAGTTGCCATCAATTTAAAATAACTGTTATAACTGTAAGATGTTTTTGGTAACCATAAAGCAAAAACTATGATAGATATACTAAAAATAGCACAAAAACAGAACCTAAGACTAGAAAAATCATTTAACCACAAAGGAAGACAGTAAGAGAGGAGCAAAAGATCTGCCAACAACCAGAAAACAAATAACAAAATAGTAATAGTAAGCTCTTACCTATCAGTAATAATTTTGAATATAAATGGGTTAAATTCTCCAGCCAAAAGACACAGAGTGGCTGAATAGACTAAAAAGAACAAGACCCAACTATATGCTTTCTACAGGAAATTCACTTCACCTATAAAGACACACAGGCCAAAAGTGATGGGATGGGAAAAAGTATTCTATGCAAGTGTAAATCAAAAAACAGTAGGAGTAGCTATTCTTACATCAGATAAAATGGACTTTAAGTGAAGAACATTTAAAAGAAGACAAAGAAGGTGATTATGTAATAATAAAGATAAAGTAAGAGGATATAACATACCTAAGTATGAGTGTACTCAATGTCAAAATACCCAAATATATAAAAAAATATGAACACACCTAAAGGGAGAGATTAATTACAATACAATAAAAGTAGGGGACTTCAACACCCCACTTTTAGCAATGGACAGATCATCCAGACAAAAAAAATCAAAGTAGCATTGGTGTTAAAATGCATCATAGGCCAGGCATGGTAGCTCATGTCTATAATCACAGCTCTTAGGGAGGCCAAGGTGGTAGGATAGCTTGAGGCCAGAAGGTAGAGACCAGCCTAAGCATTATAGTGATCTACATCTACAAAGAGTTAAAAAGTTAGATGGCATGGTGGTATACACCTGTAGCCCCAGCTGCTTGAGAGGTTGAGGCAGGAGGATTGCTTTAGCCCACGAGTTCAAGGCTGCATTGTGATTGTGAGTTCAAGGCTGCATTGCAAAGCTGTGATTGTGCCACTTCACTCCAGCCTGTGTGACAGAGTGAGACCCTGTCTCTAAAAGAAAAAAAAAATTGCACTGTAGACCAAATGGACCTAGCAGACATTTACAGAACATTCCAACCAACAGCTGAAGAATACACATTCTTCTCATCAATGCATAGAACATTCTCCAGGGTAGACCATATGTTAGAGTACAAAACAAGTCTTAGTAAATGTTTAAAAATTGAAATAACTCAAGTATTTTAAAATGCTCCTAAACACAAATGGGTTAGTGAAGACATTTTAATGAAAATGGAAACACAACATACCAAAACCTATGAGATATAGCAAAAGCAATTGTAAGAGAGACGTTTATAAACACCTATGTCAAAAAAGTAAACTTTTTGGCTTTCTGTAAGAACAAAAATAGAAACATTTTGAACAAACAATCTAATAATATACTTCAAGGAACTAGAAAAGCAAGAACAAATTCAAACTTAGTAGGAAAGAAATAAAGATCAGAGCAGAAATAAATGGAGACTGAAAAACAAAAGATCAATAAAATGAAAGTTGTTTAAAATATAAAATTGAGAAACCCTCCATAGACTAAGCAAAAGGAGACAATACTCAAAATCAGAGATGAAAAGGGAAACATTACAACTGATCCCACAGATATAAAAAGGAGCATTATGAACAATTATACCAACAATTATAATATACCAATTATACAACAAATTGGTAAACCTACAAGAAATGGAGCCATTTCTGGACACATATAACCTACCAAAATTGAACCAAGAAGAAATGAAAACCGGAATAGATCAATAATGAGTAATGAGATTAAAGCAGTAATAATAATTCTCCCGTCAAAGAAAAGCTCAGGACTTGACAGCTAGGCTGCTGAATTCTAACAAACAGTTAAAGAACTACTACCAAGTCTACACAAACTATTCCAAAAAATTAAAGAGGAGGGAATACTTCCAAACTCATTCTACAAGGCCAGCTTTACCCTGATAATCAAAACCAAACAAAGACACAATAACAACAAAACCCCAGAAAATTACAGGTCAATATCTATGATGAAAACAGATGTAAAAATCCTCAAGAAAACACCAGCAAACTAAATTCAACGATATATTAAAAAGATTATTCATCACAATCCAATGGGATTCATCCCAGGAATGCAAGAATGGTTTAACATATGCAAATTAATAAATGCGATTATTGATAATATCATCACATTAACCAAATCAAGACAAAAACCATATGATCATTTCAATAGATGCTGAAAAAACATTTGATAAACTTTAATATCACTTTATGATAAAAACTCTCGATGGAGTATAGAAGGAATATTTCTCAAAACAATAAAGGCCATATATGACAGACTCACAACTAACATCATACTGGACAGGGAGAAAGCCTTTCCACTAAGATCTGGAACAAGAAAAGGATGCCCACTTTCATCACTTTTATTCAATATAGTGCTGAAAGACCTAGCCAGAGTGCTTAGGCAAGAGAGAGAAAATACATCTAAATTGGAAAAAAAGTCACATTATCCTTGTTCACAGATGACATAATTCTATATTTTGAAAAACCTAAAGAGTCCACATACACAAAAAAACTACATCTGATAAGTGAATTTAGACTGCAAGATCAAAATCAACATATATTAGTGGCATTTTAATACACCAATGGCAAGCAATTTGAAAAAGAAATCAAGAAAGCAATCTATCCTACGTGTAATAACTCCAAAAGAAAAATAACCTAGCTATAAATTTAAACAAATGAGTGGAATAGTTGTAAAATGAAAACTATGCAACACTGATGAAAGAAACTGAAGAGGACACAAAGTAATGAAAAGATATTTCATGGTCATGGATTAAATCTATATCATTGAAGTGTCCATAGTACCAAAACTGGTGTACAAATTTAGCACAATCCTTATTAAAATACTGATGATGTTCTTTACAGAAAGAGAAAAAAGTTCTAAAATTCATATGGAACAACAAAAGACCCCAAATAGTCAAAGCAATCCTGAGCAAAAAGAACAAAGCTAGCAGCATCACACTACCAAACTTCAAAATATACCATAAAGCTATAGTAAAAACAGCTTGGTACTGGCATAAAACAGACACAGAGCAATGGAACAGAGAATAGAACCCAGACATAAATCTACACATTTACAGCCAGTTCGTTTCAACAAAGATGCTAAGAAAAACAAAAAGCATAGGCAACAAAACCAAGAATAGACAAATAGGTTATATCAAACTAAAAAGTTTTGGCACAGCAAAGTAAAGAGCAGAATGAAGAGACAGCCTGCAGAATGGGAGAAAATATTTGCAAAGTGTAAATAACCAAAATCTATAAGGAACTCACTAGCAAAGTATTCTAATAATTGGATTTTTAAATGAGCAAATGATCTGAATAGACATAAAAAATGAAAAAATGCTTAATTTCAAGTCATCAGGGAGATGCAAATCAGAGCCACAGTTAGATGTCATCTTACCTCTATTAAACTGGCTATTATCAAAAAAACCAAAAAATAAAAAATGCTGGTGAGGATGTGGAGAAAGGGGCATTTCAACAAAAAAGATAAAATATATAAAAACCCACTTTTGTCTCAGGAAATGAAGAATTATTATTTTCTGTTTATTTTGCTTTTAAAGTAATGGTAGTTACATGTATGGTAACACTGAGCTGGTATCTATGCATATTTGGGCAAGACAAATATGGTGTCATGTTTTTAAGATTTAAGAAACACTTTGTCAGGGGCGGTCCCTGTGTCTCAGTCAGTAAGGCACTGGCCCCATATACTGAGGGTGGTGGATTCAAACACAGCCCCGGCCAAACTGCAACATAAAAATAGCCGGGCATTGTGGCGGGCGCCTGTGGTCCCAGCTACTAGGGAGGCTGAGGCAAGAGAATCGCCTGGGCCCAAGTGTTGGAGGTTGCTGTGAGCTGTGTGACGCCAGGGCGCTCTACCGAGGACGAAAAAGTGAGACTCTCTACGAGAAAAAAAAAAAAAAGAAACACTTTGTCTTCTGTTTGTTACCTACTTTGTATGCTTAGTTGAGCTCAATTGAAACTGGTTTTATCTAAGCAGAAAACAGATAATATATAATAATAATTATTAACGCTTCTGCATCATCTCTCAGGCTAAAAATCTGATACAATAGAGATGCCATTTTGTGATACTCTGAAATATTCAAAAGACTTCAGACTCCTTGATATGAGAGAAATCCCATCTGCTTGTTCAGTTTTCTTAATAGACTGTGGAATCACAGAGATTGCTATTCAAGGGTCAGTTTCTTTAATGATGTTTTCATCAGAGTCAGGGAAGTTGGAGGTAAGCCTAACTCAAGGTCACCTAATTAATTCCCTCTATGCATGTCTGTGCTTCAGGATTAAAAACTTCTAGACAAATAGGGCCAGGGCATGGGTTACGTACATCTGGTGAGTGTAATAGAGAGAATTGGGATCATGTCTCATGGTCATCTTGTTCCTGACTTTATTTTCAAAGAAAAATGTTTCTATCCATACGAGTATTTAGGTATCAACTTTTAAGTTGGCATTTACTTTTGTATAGATAGATATTCCCATGTTTCCTGCAGTGGATTATTGCAACATTTTTCACTAATTCAGCCTCAAGTGCCAATGGCTTTTCTATAGTAGATGTTCAACAAATATTTGTTATTTAACACATATTCTTTACATTTATCTGGGGGAAAGATTTATCTCAACACTTATCCATAACTCTTAAGAATTCACTGAAATTACACTCAAGTACAGCTAACCTTAATGTGTCTCCCATACTCTGCCAAATGCCTGGTAAATTATATGCCTATCTGTTGGCAATATGAACTCTGCTGTATTGAGGGATTTCTTTCTCAATTACATTCACAATTTGGAACATGGTCCACTTCTCTCTACCTTCTAAATCTTTCTAACTACACAAAACATAGCAATAGTGAGTCTATGTAATAATATAATCATTTATTCAGAAAAAGAAACAGACAGTGGGTCTGCACAACGAAGTTAAAGGCAGATCTAAAGAAAATGGTCGTGAGCCTGAAACAATTCAAGAACTTCCTTAACAGCCCAGAGTTGTAAACTTCTGTAGTCAAGTTAACCCATAATGAAACAAGTCCCTTTGACTGTTCCAGAACTTCTATTTGGAAGAAGACACTTAATCCTTGGTCTTGTAGGCATTAATACGTGGACTTGATGACATCTATTAGGAAAGCCATTTCTAATGCCTTTTTAAAAAACACCCCTTAATAACAACTACACAGATTGATGAAAACTTACAATTAGTAATTGAAAGTGCTGGGTTTATATGGAGATATATGAGAGAGAAAGGGAGTTTGTGTGTATATGTATATATCTCCACATAAATATTTATGTAGTAAGCATATTTATAAAGCATATATCCATATAAACCCAGAACTTACAATTAACTATTGCAAAAAGTTTTCATGTGTTAGAAAAGTCTAAGTTGTGTTTGTTATCAGGGCTTCACACTTGCTCTAATGCAGGAAGAAAAAACCTTTTTCTTCCAATTCTGTACCTTAATTGAACTATGGCTATTGCTGTTTACCTGATCTACATTTGAATACAGTAGCCCTCATTATAACATCTTTCAAATCCTTCTGCTTAACCACAAATCTCAGTTATTTGTAAAGTTGGGTTGTTCAGAGCCAAGGATTTTCAGCAAGTCGATCAAAGATCAATGACCAGATTTTCATGAAGCCCCCATCTGGCATCAGGTTAGCCTTTAGAGGTTTTGAAACAAATACTTGCACTGGGGAATGTGGGTAATTAATTCATATATGAAGCAATTGAGTAGTATTTCCTTTTATAGAAATGAATGGTAGATTTATAGATGTAATTTCTAATGAGAAAGCATGACTAAGAATCATCTATTTGAGGCGTTTCCACAGATCATTAAAACCAGACAGGGCCGACTGTTGTCCCTCTGGCTGCTTCTCTGTGCTATTTATTTTGTGCACTGTTGTTCATTGTTTAAGAACTCTCTGGGGTAAAACAAAGCAGACATCTCTGGATTCTACAGTGGGAAATTTTTCTTTTCTGGAAAACAGTGTCTTTGCAATCAAAGATCCCGCAGGGTGTCTGATATGCCAAATACATTGACTGAGAAAGGCTAGAAAGGTCACCCGTAGGGAGGGGGAAAGTATTGATACTTGTTTTCTGTATATTATTATTAGAAAAACCTAACAACAAATAAATAAGTCTTAGAATTATTTCATAGAATACATTTTGATTGTAAAGTATTATAACTGTCAGACATGGTGGCTCACACCTATTATCCTAGCCCTTTGGGAGGCTGAGGCAGGTGGATAGCTTGAGTTCAGGAGTTAAAGATCAGCCTGAGCAAGAGTGAGACCCCTTCTCTACAAAAAACAGAAAAACTAACCAGGTGTTGTGCCAGGTTCCTGTAGTCCCAAGCTACCTGGGAGGCTGAGGCAGGAGGATTGCTTGAGTGCAAGAGTTTGAGGTTGCTGTGAGTGATGATGCCATGGCACTCTACTCAGGGCGACAGAGGAAGACTCTGTCTCAACAAACAAAAACAAAAACAAAAAAACCCCAAAGTATTATAACCATATAGAAATGTACACAATACAGATGTTTTATGAATTCATTGTATTATCATAGAAGAAATACCCATACCCATCACCTGAGTAACAATATAAAACACCATGTCTCCGTCTTCCCCATCTCAGTCCCTATTCCTGTCTCCTCCAGATAACCATCATCTAGATTTTTAAGGTTTACAATTTAGTTTTGCCTATTTGGAGATTTTTATAAATGGAATTATATTGCATTTATTCTTTTTCCTTTTATTCACTATTTATGAGATTTTCCCATGTCAATTAATGTATCTATAGTTTCGATTCATTTTCATTGTTATGTATTACTCCACTATCCAAATATGACACTATTCATTCTGCTGGAATGGACATTTGAGCTGCTTTGAACACATATACATGTCTCTTGGTGTACATGTCCATATATTTTTGTTGGGTATACATTTAACAGTGAAATTACTAGGTTAAAGGATATGTATATGTTCACCTTAGTAGGTAATTTTAAAACTATTTTCCAAAGTAATTGCACTAATATACATATCCACCAGCAGTCTAAGGGAGTTCACACTGCTCCATGAGCTTGGGATTGTCAATCATTTTGATTTTTGCCATTCTGATATGTATAAAACGTTGTTTCACTTGGTTATAATTTGCATTTCCCTAATGACTAATGTGGTGAAGTACCTTTTCAGATGCTTATTAATTACCCAATTAGTATACATATGTGTGATGTTTCCAGTCAAGGTTTTTATATTTTTATTTTTATTTATTTATTTATTTATTTTTAAATACATGTATTTTATTATTCTTCATTACATTATTTCCCCCCCCACCCGTCCGTGATAAGACATAATTGATTTACAGAAAAGAATACAGAAAACACCAAAGCTCCTGGTAGTGGGAGAGATTTCAAGTAGGGAGAGAGAAGTTTCCTGCCTTTTAAAAACAAAGATCCTAAATATGACTTTAACTTCTTGTTGCTATGTGCATCTGTAATTAAATAGTTGTTTTCCTTTATTTTGTTTTCTTCAGGTAGTTACCATTTTTTCTGGGTAAGCCTTTTTTATACTCTCCCAACCACTTTTAAATTTTTATCTGTAATCTACTCTGGATTTGGAAACCAGATATTGAAATTTGCTAAGAATTTTACATGTCAAAATGGTGCAGTATCTGGAATTTGCTTGAAAATATCCATGGGAGGGTATTTAAGATTGGCCATTAGTTAAGGACTCAAGCTGGGTGACAGGTATATAAACCTTTATTACTCTGTTCTTTCTGCTTTTTTGTGTATGTTTACAAACTTTTAAAACAGTATAAGTTTTTTTTAAAAAACACCAGTAAAAGCTAGGCTGGAGGAATGGCTTAAGGCCAGGAGTTAGAGACCAGCCTGGGTAAGATAGCAAGACCCCATCTCTAAAAAAACGTTTTCAAAAAATTAGCCAAGTTAAGTGGCATGTTCCTGTAGTTCCAGCTTGGGAGGCTGAGATGGGAAATTCCTTCAGCCCAAGAGTTGGAGGCTAGTGAGCTATGGTTATGTCACTGCACTCTGGCATGAGTAACAAGCCGAAGACCCATCTCTTAAAAAAAATAAAAAACAACAATAAAAACCACCAATTAAAAAAAAGTATTACATGTTTGATATATGTAGGTTTTGCATGTTTTATTTATTTTTGTAAATACTTTATTTTGCAAGTATTTTATAAATACTTAATGTTTGTTTGTTTTTACTTTAAGAGCATTTACCTTTTTTTTTTTTTTTTTTTTGAAGACAGTCTCAAGCTGTCTCCCTGGGTAGACTGCTGTGGCATCATAGCTCACAGCAACCTCCAACTCTTGGGCTCAAGTGATCCTCTTGCCTCAGTTTTTCTATTCTTAGTAGAGATGGGGGTCTCACTTTTGCTCAGGCTGGTCTTGAACTGGTAAGCTCAAACATCCACCCACACCAGCCTCCCAGAGTGCTAGGATTACAGGCGTGAGCAACTACACCCGGCCAATAGTATTTATTTACCTTTGGGCAATAGAACTGATAGCTAAGGGAAGGAGATGTTCAGTTTTCTTTTTATTCTGTTAGAGTTTTATGTTCTTTTTTTACTCCATGTATTGTGTTTATTTATTTATACATTTAAATATGTATAAAAAATGTTTCTCTGGTCAGGAAGTATATTCACTTCCGCTCCTGTAAATTGAAATACTAATACTATCTAAGGGGTAGTAAAACTTCTGTATTTGACACATTTTTCTGTTTGTTTTTTTTTTTGTGTGTGCAGTCTGGCCGAGGCCGGGTTTGAACCCACCACCTTCGGTATATGGGGCCCGGTGCCCTACTCACTGAGCCACAGGTGCCACCCTCTGTTTCGTTTTTAATACGTATTTTAGATGGATAGAATGGGGTTCTCATATGAGGGGATAAAAGAGCAGTAAAAGGGGCTCTGTAATTGCGGTATCAGACTTTTTTTATTATTATTTTTATTAAATCATAACTTGGTACATTGATGCATTTATGGGGTTCAGGGTACTGCTTCGATATACAGTGTGAAATGCTTACATTGAAGTAAGTAACACATCCATCACAATTATTCTCATTTCTTAATAGTTTTGAAATGTACCATTGCATCATGCACATTAGGTGAGGTCCCCCCGAATGCCCTCCCTCCTCCCTCCGCTCATATCCCCCCTCCCCTCCCCTCCCCTCTCTCTCCTCTACCCTTCCACTTTCTGGACTATATCAGACTTCGGAGAATTCCTCTTTGGGATCCAAATCTGGGCTAAAGGCTCTTACTGGTGGTCTTTGCAGTTTTCTCTGTCACCTTTCCCAGTACTGGCTTACTTGCTGTCTATGTTACAGCTAACTCCAGTCCTCTCTCACGCTTTGCTTTCTTTCTGACCTTTAGCTTCTTTTTCTCTATTTTCTTTCTCCTTGATTTAAATATTCTGCCTTTTATCTGTTTACCATTATTGAATAAAATAGATACGTGTTGAGCATATGTTGAGCTATATACAATGTAAAATTGTAAATCACCACTTAGTGGATGCACAATGAAGCATTTCCCCAAGGTGGGAGTATAAATTGGTACCTCTTTGGGAGGCAGTTTGGCAAAATCCATTGTAACTGGGGCACCAGAAATCAGGAGTCAAATGCTTATGTAGGTTAAAGTTGTCCTTTATTACTAAGATTCAGAATCCCAGGAAGAGAGGGAGATTGTTCCCAAAGCCTGCCTTACTTTGAAAGAACTTTACAGAGTTATTATACCCTTCCCAAAAGGTCCTATTTTTAGGTATACATTGTTAAGCCCTCTTATCTCAAGCTACAGGACTCCTAACAGTGTTTGCCACATTCCTAAGTTGTACATTCTCCATCTGTTGTTTTATCTTCATCTCAGGGTTGTGATGGCCTTCACGACTTCCCAGGGGAGGACTGGCAGACATGACTGTCTGATAACCCTTAGATCATTAAGTAGCTTGTACAGCTAAAGGGGGGTTAAGGTTGTTTCTCCTCTTATACTGTCATAATTATAAATGTATATACTCTTTGTCACAGCAGTTCTTCTGCTAAGACTTTATCTGTCAGATACTCTCACATGTACAAAGATGTGTTTATAGAAAGAAGGGTATATAAGAAACTGTGAATAATGTCTGGGCAGAGTTTGGGGTGGAAGGCTAACCTACCTTTCAGTATACATCTTTTGAAATTCACGTTTTCCTATACTTTATATAGGAAAAGCTATTTCTTATACTAAAGAGAAAAGCTAAGGTAAAAAGAGTCTTCTTAGCAGGGTGTGGAGGCTTATGTCTATAATCTCATCTACTTGGGAGGCTGAGGTGGGAGGATTACTTGAGGCCAGGATTTTGAGGCCAGTCCGGGCTGGGCAACATACCATAAAACCACATCTCTCTTTTTTTTTGTTGTTTTTTGTTTTTTGCTTTCTTGCCACCTATGGGTAAAACAGTATCTGTAGGTTCTTATTCCTAATGGATTTTTTTTTCTTGAGACAAAGTCGCACTCTGTCATCCTGGATAGAGTGCTGTGGCGTCACAGCTCACAACAACCTCAAACTCTTGGTGCTCAAGATGTCCTTTTGCCTCAGCCTCCCAAGTAGCTCAGACTATAGGCATCCACCACAGTGTATAGCTAGTTTTTCTATTTTAAGTAGAAATAGAGTCTTGCTCTTACTTAGGCTGATCTCCAACTCCTAAGCTCAAGCAGTCCACCTGCCTCAGCCTCCCAAAGTGCTAGGATTACACACATGAGCCAGCATGTACACTTCTAATGGATTTTCTTTCTTTCTTTTTTTTCTTTTGAGACAGTCTCACTATGCTGTCCTCCGTAGATTGCTGTGGCATCACAGCTCACAGCAACCTCAAACTCTTCGGGCTTCTCAACCTGTGGGTTGTGACCCCTTTGTAACAATGAAAATACATCGCAGCATTAGGAAGCCAGAGAACTACTGGCTTAAGTGATTCTCTTGCCTCAGCCTCCCAAGTAGCTGGAACTACAGGCGCCCGCCACAATGCCTAGCTGTTTTTTTGTTGCAGTTGTCATTGATATTTAGCTGGCCCGGGCCGGCTTTGAACCCGCCACCCTCGGTGCATATGGTACATATGGTCAGCGCCGTAACCACTGTGCTACGGACGCCGCCCCTAATGGATATGCTTGATTATATTTTTTCTTCAAAGGTTATCAGTACTGGGTGGCGCCTGTGACTCAAGGAGTAGGGCGCCGGCCCCATATACCAGAGGTGGCGGGTTCAAACCCAGCCCTGTCCAAAAACTGCAAAATAAATTAATTAATTAATTAAAAACAAAAGGGTTAACAGTACTGACAGGAGGCTTCTTCATTGCTGAACCTGGCTTCATGTCAGTGGTTCTCAACCCACAGGAACTGTATTAAAGGCTTACGGCATTGGGAAGGTTGAGAACCACTGCTTTATGTAGAAAAAAAAATTAAGAGACAAGTCTTGCTTGGTGGCCCAGGCTAGAATACAGTGTTACCATCATAGATCACTGTAACCTCAAACTCTTGAGCTCAAGTGATCTTGCTACTTCAGCTTCCCAAGTAGCTGGAACTATAGACATGCACCACCACACCTGTCTAAGTTTTAAATTTTTTATAAAGATGGAGTCTTGCTTTGTTGCCCAGGATGGTTTTGAATTGCTACCCTCAAGCCCTGAAGCGATCCTTCCTCAGTCTCTCAAAGTGCTGGGAATATAGTTGTGAGCTACCACACCTGGCCAAAAATAAATTTTTTGATGTCTCATTTAATAAATGAAGAAACCCAGCCAAAGGGCTAAGGACACATAGCAAGGAGAGGAAGTACAGTACAATAGTATCAAATAGATTTACTTGATTTGCAAACTTGAAGAAATCATTTCACCAGGCTGACTGTTTCTTCATCTGTCAAATGGGGATAGTATTAATCATTGCACAGGATTGGTGTGGAAATTAAGACGGATAACTGGGCATTATGCTGTCACATGAAAGTGTTCACTGTTTCTCTTTGTTCATTCCTGGTATCAGAACCAGGACTAAGTAAGTGTCTCCTGGGCAGATGGGCAGATGGCATCTACATGGTGGAACTTACTGAAGGAAAGGCATGGGATTTCATTCTATTACTAGGAATCGTTCAAAACACAGAACTTACAAATCACTTATTTTCTGGTTTTTTAAAATAATAACCATTATAATGGATGTGATTTTAATACACATATTTATTTAGTTCTTAAACATTTAAAACAAATTTTTTTTTTTTTTTTTTTTTTTTTTTTAGACAGAGCCTCAAGCTGTCACCCTGGATAGAGTGCTGTGGCATCACAGCTCACAACAATCTCCAATTCCTGGGCTCAGGCGAGTCTCCTGTCTCTGCCTCCCAAGTAGCTGGGGCTACAGGCCCCCACCACAACGCCTGGCCATTTTTTGGTCGCAGCTGTCATTGTTGTTTGGCGGGCCCGGGCTGGATTCGAACCCGCCAGCTCAGGTGTACGTGGCTGGCGCCTTAGCCCACTGAGCCATGGGCGCCGAGCCAAAAAAAATTTTTTTTAAAATATGTCACTTAGAAAAAGAAGATCTGTCTTCTGTGCCAAGAGAGCTAAAAAGTAAAAAGTGAGCATAAAGAGAATTCCTAGGATCTTCCTTGCTTGGTCTTTTGCTCTTAGAATATATCATTTTAGTAGAATATTTTAAGTCCATTTGTACCTGACATATTCATCTGTATCTAGTTACACAAGTTCATATTAGTGACTTAATCTCAGTTTCCTCATCTGTAAAATGAGGGTCTTGGGTGATTCCTACATTCTCTGATTCAGCGGTAGAATAGAGGTTAAGATCCCCTGTCAGTCATGTATCTCCTTGGTGTACATATGTGAAAGGTTTCTAACTTTACCCTGTATCTTTCTCAATATCATTAGATGTTGTTCAGCACTTTGGTTTTACTTAATATAATTCAATACTGGATAGGTATTTTAATGTCAGTTTTTGGCATCAACACTTTAAACTTTTGTCTAATTTATAATCTTAATTTAGACTTAGTGGAAATAGTTGCTTCTAATAGATTGAGTAGTTTACATGCTCTTTTTCTCCTATACTTTGAGTAGTAGATACCATTTTTGTAAAGATCTATGTCTGAATTGAAAGGGGTCAAAATGTCTGAATACTGAATAAAGCAGTAGAATGCAAATCAAAAGATAGACGTACTAGACTCCATTATTTATTTACACTGTGTTCAGTAACCTAAATGCAACATGGATATTCATCTCTTTTTTAAATTGGTAGTGTTAGATGTCAAAAGGTGGAAAAGTGCCACAAAGAACCAGGCCAAGTAGAGTTAACAGCAGAGGTTTATGAAGAGCAGATGGATTGCCACTGAACATGGAAAATGGTGATAGTCTCAAGTGAGGGTAAGGTAGTTCTTTTACACGGGGTTGAGTCCTGTTTGATGAACATTCTGGTGCCATTCAGGAGGTGACGTGTGTGTGTGTGTGTGTGTGTGTGTGTGTGTGTGTGTGTGTGTGGTTCAGAAGGTGGTGGGCATGCCGGCCGTAGCTCAGTAACTCCCGATGTGGACTAAAAGGCCATCTGCTGGAGGCCTTGTAGGTGGGAGGGTTATCTGGTATAAATCTTCCATAACCTGGAAGAAATGTTTGACAGAACCTGAAGAAACACGGCAAATCCTATCCTTTGCTTAATAAATGTCTCTAGATCGATGGGAGGTAGAGAAAGACTAACACGTCCTATTTGCGTCTGAATGGTTATACCTGTTAGAGGTAGAAGAAGACTAGTAAGTCCTAGGTAGAGACGTAATGAGTGTTTATTTCCAGAGGTAAGTGAAAAGTCTCACACTAAGATCCCTTACCACCTGATAGTTTGTAAAGTGCTTCATCACCCCCATTAAATTATTTTAATCATGCTAGGGTGTGTTTTTTTTATAGGATTCTATATAAATGCACATATGTTATTTCAAAAAGTTATTTGGAATCTCACTGTAGTATTTATATTCCATATTTGCATGTTTAAATCTGTTTCTTTGGGTGGTTTCTGATAACAGATTAAACCTTAGGGGTATGATTTTCATTACTTTTTCTAGGTGGATTATTTGGAAAGCTATCAATGCTATTTTTTTTACTTTCAAAAACTTTGCTTCAAACAAATATTTTATTTCAAAATTATAAAATAAGTTTTTAAAACATGATTAGCCCTAACATTAACCCTTAATATCCTTAAGTTATATAATTAAATTTTTTATTCAACACTTGACTAACGTAAATATTTCTATCTTCATTCTATAGAATGGTAAATAACGCTGATCATCCCTGAAAGGATATTGATCCGCCTCATGTAAAGTATGCTCAGTTCCTTTCCAGTGGTGTAAGTACTTAGTCCTTCTCAATTTTTATCTTTGTAATTGTTTTAATAAAAGTAACTGGTCATTGTGATCATGATCCACATTTAACAGCAGACTTCTGTAGAGCTGAAAGACGTTTTTAGAAAACAAATCAAAGGGCACACCTATTTGACATTAAGGTGCGCAAGGGTCATGATCAAGTGGTGAGGAATGAATTTTTAAATACATCAACCTGCTCTTTTACCAATTCTATGTTTAATTTTGAATTTTGACATTAATTTTCAATTGAAAATAAAATTACTCTACTTGTTTTTAACTACTTAAAGCCTAAAAGCTAGTGAGACAGATGGCTAAGAATTTGAAAAAGCTAGTGTTAGATTCCTTATGACAAGCAGAATACTGGAAGTATACGTCTTAATGTTGCTTTTGGTTTGCAAACTCTTAGCACCTTAGCCATTTCCTTTACCTACTTGGGAAGATAATGTAGTTAAGCCTTTTAGCTAATGTGCTAGCCTTTATTTGGAGTCTGGCAAGAAATACAAATTGAGATGATGGTACTATGTTGAGAGTGTTTTTGTGCTAGCATATGAACTGTAACCACCAGTTCGTATTAAATAGACCTTTGAATAAAAGTATTCCGGGAATTTCAGATATTAGAGAAGATAAAGTATCTATTAGCTCATTAAGTACATCTTTAGAGCCTAATGCAGAGTGCCCTTAGCGTAAGTATTTTCGAAAATTTGGTGGAGCCTAAGTTTTACTTAAATATCTTTTGTTTTGGTTGACAGTTCTATAATCCAATAAGAAGACATTGAGATAGGCTTTTCTTATTATTTAAGATTTTCATGAAGTCCCTTCCTCCATTGATTCCGTGATACAGTAAAAAGTTTCTGAAATAGGCTCAGAAGATGTGAGCTGTAGCCTGAGTTTCCATTAAGTAGCCATGCCCTTTGGGGGCTTAGTTTCTCTTTTTTTCCCTTTCTTAAACAACTTACTTACTAATGGATATTCTCAATAGCCTTTAGAATGCCAGCTTCATGAAGCCTGATTGGGTTCTCGTTGTGTCCTCTGTGCCTCTGCAGCGCGCGTCGCACAGTAGGCAAACAGTAAACAAACTGTGTTTGTATAAATGGTCTCCAATTCTCTGATTCCACGCCTAAATTCGACTTCCCTCTATAAACCCATATTTTTACTTGGATTTTGTTGCATATGATGAAAATAAGGAGATGATCAAACTGTTAATTTCATGAATTACAGGGTTTATTGCTGTACAAAAAGAATTTTTTTTTTGAGACAGAGTCCCAAGCTGTCACCCTGGGTAGAGTGCTGTGATGTCATAGCTCACAGCAACCTCAAACTCTCGGGCTTTGCCTCAGCTTCCCAAGTACCTGGGACTACAGGTGCCCACCACAACGCCCGGCTATTTTTTTTGTTGCAGTTGTCATTGCTGTTTTAGCTGGCCCAGGCCAGGCTCGAACCACCAGCCCCGGTGTATGTGGCCAGCACCCTACCCACTGAGCTACGGGCACCACCATGAACAATTTATTTGGGGGTTCGCTATAATTAAAGAGGGGAAGGATAACATGGACAAACTTTACAGGGAATACACTTGATAGATGACGTACATTAACCACATAATGAGTGTATTCCACAATTACTGATATCTAGTTGCTTGATTATGGAAAGAAGCCTCTGTGGAAAATAAAGGCCAATTAAAGATTGAAGTATACCCTTGTATAAGCAGTTCTAGGGAGAAGCTAGCTTGTCCCTCAATGCTAGAGGGTGGTACCAGTGCTTGCCTACCAAGCTTCAAAGCTATGAGTCCTGTTGCCTGCGCTGTCTTCGGAGAAGCAGCAGACAGAATAGTCCTGCCACAGCCTAAGTTCCTGAAGTGTCTGCCCAACTCTTGAGTTTATGTGTATTTTGAAGTCCAATAGTTGGAGTGATTGTGAGATAATACCTCACATGTAGGGACCAATAAGGTATGAAGTAACATTTTCAAGGGGATGGGAAGTTCAGGGGGCCCCTAGAGAGGTCATTCACTCTTTGATGAATAATATTATGATTGATTCTAGAATGTATTAAATCATCATGCAGTAAATGCCACATGTGTAAATCAAAACTAACCTATTTTGCCTAGTCATCTTAGATGAAAAGATTTTTAAAAAGCAGAATGGAGCTGAAGATAAAGCTTTGTTATTCAGTAAAATCTTACTAAAATACTGTTGATGCTTTACAAGTAAGGTAGTAATGTCCTTTTGCCCACATAAATTCAAGATTAATAATTTGTGAGTGCTTTAACCTTCTTTGCTCTGTATGTTCAGTGGATTTTAGTTTATGAAAGTATGTTTTGGGCCTTGTGCTTATCCCAGAAGGGTATAGGTACATACTCAAGTAAAGATAAAATTTACTGTGAAATGTGTTATTATTACAGTGTCATGGTGTGGTCTTTTCTTAGAACATCATTTTATGAACTGAGCCATAATTTCTGAATTTAATTGTTCTTTTATGCCTTAAACATTGTCTGTGTTACTGCAGTGTTGAAATTCTTCTCACATCATTCTCAATTATTGTTGGCCTGAATCTGCATTCAGATTAGTAATTTAAAGTGAAAGATAGTCCTTATCCTGTGAACAGTCCTTGTGCATAAGAAAATTAATTCAATTCTTACAGGTTATCTTTTCTGTTGCAAAAGAATTGTTGGTATCATGGACTGAGATGACCTTTGTAGGTCATTTACTGCCATAATTTCAACATTATGTGCTTAAACTAGGTTAATTATGAGAAATAAAATTTGGAAATGCCAGAATATATGCTTTTGTTTATGTTAACACACATTGGTACATTACTCTCAATATCTAAGAAAGCTTCTAATTTCAGCATTTTCTAACTAAAATATCGTATCTTCAGTGTCACATGCATGATTTGATCCTGCTTGTTACAACCTTATCATTCTCTATTTTAATCATACATCCTATTCTAGTTAATTGTGGATCTTTTTTTGCTTTAGGTTATGTCTTTGCAGTTAGGGTCTCTTCAGGTTCGGGGCACAGACGTCTGATTTGAACAGGGGTGAAACATAAAGGGAAGTGTATTCTCTCATGTAACAAAACAGCAGAAAGAGCAGGGATGTATCAGAGGCTCAGGAATAGAATAAGAAGTATGAGCATTGCGGAGCTTTCTTTATTGCTGTACTCCGCATTTCTTGGTGTGTCCACTTGATTCGCTAGGCTAGCTGCTTCCCTGTGGTGAGGAGTGAATCAGACCAACATCTTTCTCCAACTGAGAACAGTTACAGTGACTATTCATCTCCCCCCTAGTCTAACGAGAAAATTTTGAGAAAACAAGGCTTGCCGCCTTCTTGTGGTCACCCCATTCGCCAGAAGGTGGATTATTCCGAGTGGCCCCAGAACGTGTGCTTTGAAGCAATGAAACGTTCCAGGCAGACAAATTGATAGGTGTCTGTTGTTTCTCTTTTTATGATTTTTGAAATAAAAGTGGTTTCCAATAGTTTGTGAATCTGAAATGACATGAAATAATAGATTATTTCGGTTACTGTGAAATCTTTAGTTCTGACAGACAGCTCTTTTTCTTTTTTTTTGAGACAAAGTCTCCTGTTGCCCCACTTGTTGTAGTTTAGCAGGCCCGGGCTGGGTTCCAACCCTCTAGCCCTGGTGTATGTGGCCAGCGCTCTAGCTGCTGAGCTACGGGCACTGCCCTGACAGATAGTTCTAATTCAAATGTTAGTGGGAATACTTACCAATAATAGGTGACATTCATATCATTTTCTTTCGTTTTATGCTAATATACAGGGAGAAGTTTAAAGAATTATATACAGTTAAGTACCTGCTCTGACATGAATAGGATAGGAAAATATCATGATTGGTTTTTTGCCCATATAACAAACAGTACTTATGCTTGGCACCCGTAGCTCACTGGTTACGGTGCCAGCCACATTCACTGGGGCTGGTGGGTTCAAACTCAGCCTAGGCCTACTAAACAACAATGACAACAAAAACAACAACCAAAAAATAGCCATGCGTTGTGGTGGGCACCTTTAATCCCAGCTACTTGGGAGGCTGAGGCAAGAGAATCACTTAGGCGCATGAATTTGAGGCTGCTGTGAGCTGTGACACCACGGCAGTCTATCCAGGGAGATATAGTGAGACTCTGTCTCAAAAAAAAACACTTGAAGTCACATCTAAGGAAAGATAGGTTTATATTAATAAAATATTTTGATAGCATGAAAACTGAAGATGTGTTTGGGCAGGTCTACTTCATTTTAAGGGCAAAGAATAAGGTATAGAAACCTGAATTTTCCAAGCCAGTAAATTAAGTGGTGAAGGAGATGAGTCAGTTTGGTTAAAGGTTTTCTTTGTAGGCTGGGTGCGGTAGCTCACGCCTATAATCCTAGCACTTTGGGAGGCTGAGGCAGATGGCTTGCTTGAGCTCAGGAGTTTGAGACCAGCCTGAGCAAGAGTGAGACCCCATCACTAGTAAAAATAGAAAAACTAGCTGGACATTGTGGCCAGCACCTGTAATCCCGGGTACTAAGGTGATGCCATGGCACTATACCCAGGCTGATAGAGTGAGACTCTGTCTCAAAAAAATAAAGATAAAATAAAGGTTTTCTTTCTCATGCAGATGCTGATATATCGTAGGGAAGAAGCTAACAAGAAAATTAGAGGACAGTTATGAAGTTAGGATAACAAAACTTTTTTGTGTGTGTGAGAGAAGAGTCTTACTCTGCTCCTTGGGTAGAGTGCTGTGGCATCATTACACCTCACAGCAACCTCAAACTCTTGGGCTCAAGAGATCCTCCTGCCTCAGCCTCCCAAGTAGCTAGTTGTTTTCTGTTTTGGGTAGAGATGGAGTCTCACTCTTGCTCAGGCTGATCTCAAACTCCTGAGTTCAAGCAATCCACCCACCTCTGCCTCCTAGATTCCTAGGATTACTGGTGAGAGCCAGTGTGCCCAGCCTCAACAAAAGATTGAGAATACCTCATAGGGAATGACTGGAAGCAGCCCAAGTGTCCATTGGTGAAATGGATAAAGGAACCTGTCTAGTCCTGCAGTGAAATACTACTCAGCAATGAGTAGGACACACTGCTGATAGACTCAACACTGTAGATGATTCTCAAAAACTTTATGTTCAGTGAAAGAAATTTTACACAAATCAGTCAATAGAGAGTACGTGTGAAGTTCTGGAAAGGACAAAAATAATCTGTGGTGGGGGAAAAAATCGGAACAGTGGCTCCCTCTCGGGAAGAAGATAGGAATTGACTGGGAAGATGCTTGAGGGAACTGGGGTAATGGTAATACTCTATATTTTTATACAGATTTGAGTTTCACGGATGTCTGTATTTTTAGAATGGTAAACATAAGATTTGTATGTTTTCTTTCATGCAAATGTTATCATGTAAAAAATTACCTGAACAAATGCTAAGCTCTGGTTAATAATGTGCTTACTGAAACATTTATGGAGAAGTGTACATGTATCTGTTACTGATTTTGAGATCCGTCAAAAAATGGATGGATAAAAGGGATAAGATGGATGTGAGGTCAGACAATTAAGTTCGTAAACTCATAGACCAGCTCAGGCTGGTCTCAAACCTGTGAGCTCAGGCAATCCACCCACCTCAGCCTCCCAAGTGCTGTGATTACAAGTGTGAGTCACTGCGCCTGGCCCCAGCCTTTTTTTATTTTTATTTTTTAAATAATTTTATTAAATCATAATTGTGACCTTTTTTTATTTTTTAAGAGACAAGATCTAACTCCATTGCCCAGGCTAGAGTGCAGTAGCATGATCATAGCTCACTGCAGCTTTAAGCTTCAAGGCTCAAGTGATCCTTCTGCCGCAGCTTCCTGAGTAGCTAGGACTACAGGTACCCACCATGCCCAGCAAAGTTTAAAATTTTTTTTATTTTGTATTTTATTTATTCATTTCTTTGTTTATTTTTTATTTTTGAGACAGAGTCTCACTATATCACCCTGGATAGAGTGCTGTGGCGTCACAGCTCACAGCAACCTCCAACTCTTGGGCTTAAGCGATTCTCTTGCCTCAGCCTCCCAAGTGTCTAGGACTACAGGTACTCGCCACAACGCTCAGCTATTTTTTTGTTGTAGTTGTTTAGTTGGCCCGGGCTGGGTTCGAACCCACCAACCTTGGTGTATGTGGCTGGCACCATAACCACTGTGCTACAGGCGCTGAACCAAAATTTTTTTAGAAAAATTAGATCTTTAATTTCTGGACACCAAACTCTCAAGGTACTAGGATTACAGGCATGAGCCATGAGGCCTGGCCAAACTACCTTATTTTTAAAAGGATTTGAAAGACTTAACAGTGGAATAGAACAGAAGAGACTCCAAAAGTAGATACAGATTCATATGGGAATTTTGTGTATTATGTAGGCAGCATTTCACATCAGAGGAGAAAGAGATATATTATTTAGTAAAACATTGAATGGAAAGCTATCCATTTAGGATAAAATAAAGCCCTAATCCTTTCACACTTAAGTAAATATAAATTCTAGATGGGGCAAAGATTTTAAATGTAAAAAGCTATTACTAGGACCCCTAATCTGTTAGTAATTAGAATGGCTTTATCTAAATGGTTTTAGCTGGAAACTTGAATACAACAGCCTATGTCCCAAATTATATGATTCCAGTAAGTCCTGCAAAATATCAGAAAGGAGAATGATGTATGCTTTTGGACTCAGTAAGGTCTAGGCTTGAATGTTTTTTCTACTTCTTACTCAGACTTTTTGCAAGGTACAAAACTATACTGAGTCTTAGTTTCCTTAACAATGCATCAATATAAAATGAAATAGAATAAATTAAATAATATCGTATATACTACTGTGAGGATTAGGTGAGGTTATGTGAATCTCTTGCCCAATTACTGGGTAGAAGTGACTGTTAACAGATTTTTAGTATAGAGAGATGATGAAGCAGTGGGATCTCCAGCCCAGAGTAGAATTTATTTGTAGAGGGTGAGAAGATCTTTGGTGTCTGTTTCCATCAGTCACTTACTGAGAACCTGTTGCTTTCCATGCATCATATATGGCACTAGAACAATAAAAATTAAAATAAAAAAATTCCCACTTTAAAAAGTGTTGAAAAGGAAGGCAGCTGGTGAGAATTTCTGTGGTATTTGACAACTCTCTTAAAGTTAGTATTGTTATTCACTCTAAGACAACATTTTCTTGTGTGCTATAGTATCTTGTGCTAGTTGAAGAAAACATGTTGTAGAGCAGTTTCCTAAGATAAATGAATAGCTCAGTTTGGCTACAACCATGAAAGATCCATTTCTCAGGGTATGCATTAAGAGAAAATGCATTACAAAGATGAAAAACTCATGAAATTGCTAAATAGTGGACGAAATAGTGCTTACTAACTTTTTTTATGTATCTCTCTTGCATTTCCACTTAAGTATTTTTGCTGGTTATTAGCATGTCTTGGGCTTAGCTTAGCAAATCATTTGTGTTCACTAAATGAAGTTACAGAGTTCCAAGGTCAGGTCAATTTTGCTGATATTTGGTAAAACAGTATAATATAAAACTTTTTTCAGTAATTTTTTATCAGTACTTTAATATAGACTAATACATTTGAGATAGAAAAGAAAACCCAAGCTATCACATAGCCTGAGCTTAATGCACTGTGTGTACCTAATCTGTTGTTTTGGTACCCCTGACATAACTAAAATTTTATTTCTAATATTTACCAAAATTGAGGAAAATATAAATTATATACCATATGAAATTTGGTTTTATGTTACACCTTTTATCTAACACATATTAAATCTCAGTGTCTGTACCAGTCCATTTGCCTTGGCAAAAACATTCTGGCATAGGACATATCTTTTTATTTGCAATAAGAAAAGTTGATGTAGAAATATTGCATCTTCTGCTGAGCGTTCTCTTTAATATGTGCTTTGGTAAACCATCAATAAAGAAACTTCCGATTTCTTTTTTCTCTTTTCTTTTTTAGTTTGCTGGAAACCATGTCTCACTATACAGATGAACCCAGATTTACCATAGAGCAGATAGATCTGCTTCAGCGCCTCCGGCGTACTGGAATGACTAAACATGAAATCCTCCATGCCTTGGAAACTTTGGACCGTCTTGATCAAGAGCATAGTGACAAATTTGGAAGAAGGTCCAGCTATGGAGGAAGTTCATATGGGAACAGTACCAACAATGTCCCAGCATCTTCCTCTACAGCTACAGCTTCCACACAGACCCAGCATTCGGGAATGTCCCCATCACCTAGTAACAGTTATGATACCTCCCCACAGCCTTGCACTACCAATCAAAACGGGAGGGAGAATAATGAGAGGTTGTCCACATCCAATGGAAAGATGTCACCAACTCGCTACCACGCAAACAGCATGGGTCAGAGGTCATACAGTTTTGAAGCCTCAGAAGAGGACCTAGATGTAGATGATAAAGTGGAGGAATTAATGAGGTTAGTTACTTTTCTTATTCAGAATCCTCAAAAATGTCTGTGTTTTTAAATTGTTTTAAACTAATAGGCTGTATTTCGACTACTTACCTATAAGAACTGTCCCCTTCCCTCCTTTAGAGATGAAAGAAAAAAATTTCAAATTTTATGTTTTTAGTTTAAATTCTGTCTTCTCTACTTCAACCCTTTCTCTTTGCTTCTTGATAAGCTTTTTCCATTCTGTTTATCAAAAGTTAGCCTTCACTTTATGTCTCTTATGGCTAATATATGACTAACAGACACATTCTAATCCTTAAATAGCTTGTAAGTACTTTTTCTAGGGGATGAGATCATTTTTCTCTTGATACAGAATATGTGTACACTCTTAACTTTTCCCACCAACATTCCAATCAAGAAAATAATTTTGTATATAAAAACTTTTTTTTTTTTTGGTAGAGACAGAGTCTCACTTTATCACCCTCAGCAGTGTGCTGTGGCATCACACAGCTCACAGCAACCTCCAACTCCTGGGCTTAGGCGATTCTATTGCCTCAGCCTCCCGAGTAGCCGGGAATGCAGGTGCCCGCCACAACGCCCAGCTATTTTTTGGTTTTGCAGTTGGGCCGAGGCTGGGTTTGAACCTGCCACCTTCGGTATATGGGTCCGGCGCCCTACTCAATGAGCCACAGGCGCCACCCTGTATATAAAAACTTTTTAAGAAGAAAAATAAACATGGCTTCTACCTCTGAGAAACTAAAGTTCTAATTTTAAGTATACATGCTGCACACACACACACACATTTATTGTAAGATAAGTATAAGCACTTAGAGTTTTAAGCACTGAGAAAGGAAATCCACTTTCAATGGAAATAGGGAAGTCTTCACACTCTGTCTCGGATACTCTGAGGGCAACAACCTTGTGTTTTCCATTGTGCCTCCAAGATCTAGAACTTTCCTTGGGACATAGTAATGGCTTAACATGTTAAATGGATGGAAGAATTTGACTTAAATTTTGAAGAATAGTCCTTATTTTGAAATGGGAATTCTGTTTAAAGTTAAGGACATAGTAAAAGTAAGAAGGGGAAGGCATGTGTTTAGTCTATAAAGATTGCAGATGGGTTACTATAGAAATAAGAATAATATATTAGGAGATAGTGCAGGTTTTAGAAAACTTGAGTTTCATACTAAATAGTTCATATTTACTTTTGTTGGAGTTTTTACAGGCCTTCAGGAATAGCATTGATAAAAGCATTGTTTTCAGTAAATTTATTACTGTGGAAGGGTAAGAACTGGTAGATAAATTTAGTTATAGTGATAGTATAAGAAACTTTAGCACAGATTTCTCAGAAATAAAAATAAGACTTACAGTTGTGAGTTACAATTCTTCCTAAAGATTTTTTAAAACTTCAAGATAGAATAATCATGACTTAATATAGCCACAAGAAAGATCCATCCTTTAGTACCACAATGGTGAGATTTCCTTTAAGCAAATAAACTGTCCTGAATTTACTTTTAGGAAGGAACTGCATTCTATGGATTCTGGGCTAAATGGACTATTGTATCTCGATTCCAGTGTATACCTGTATAGTTTCCTACAGGAATCATAGTCACTGTTAATAAGCTTTAAACTTTAAATTATAAAATATAAGAGATGAATTTGGCTTTGAATTCATTTTCACTTGTTAAAGGAGAAAGCCAAAGTTCAGATGTTGCTTTTATTTTTAAAATATATGTTACGGTTAAGGTTAAGATGGAGAACTGTTGGGCAAATAAAAGTTAAATTTAATGAGATTAACTTTTAATTATCCTGAGTAGAGAGGATACCAACAATAAAATTATTTGTTAGCATGCTAGCCTATTTTTTGTTATTGATATTGCTGTTAATAAATTTTAGTAAATGTTTAACATAACAGTTGATTTTCAAATGTGCATAAGGCTAATAAGCAATATGTGAAAACTTTCTTTTTAACATAAAAGTCTCTATAAGATTAACCAGACTAATAAAGACCTAAAAACGTAGCTTTTAGCTCAAAGGTTGGCATAATGTTTTAATTAAACTATATCCTCATAATAAAAAGAAAACCTATTTGGCAATAGGCAGGATTTATAGGTAAATTCCATAATTACATACATTGGACTTTTACTATGAAATACGTGCAGGCTTACATGTTGTTATCAGTATTTAGTTTATATACTGCCACTTGTCATATAATTAGAACACTTTTCTCGTCTCCCCTCCCTCTGCTCCTCGTGTGTCCTCTGATAATCTGGGGTCTCTGTGGTTTTTCTGGCTCTCACTGGTCCTCTGCCATTGCACCGTCTCCCCTTTCTCCTTTCACCCAGTGTGCCTCACTCTCATTTCTCTCAAGTTTGCAGAGAACAACTGTCCTTCTTAGGCCAGAGGCAAGAGTTTATTGAATGACTTTCTCACTTGTAATTGTTATACTCATGCTGTGAGATTGATCAGAGAAACCAAAATTCACAAAATTAAATAATTTGCCCAAGAAAATGTATATTAGGTGACAGAGACTAAATTGGAACCCATATCAGTATTGTCAATATGTTGCTGGTATGTGTTGCCTTTGTTAAGTAAATTTTACATATATGTAGACTTTAATAAGACTCTAGGAAAGGTGGTTAGTATAACTCAAGACAAAGTATGAATGGCATTAAGGGCTTGCCACTCCCCTTCTCCTCCCAATTTATTTGTTGCTTCAACTGGATCACTTACTAACCTAATGAATTTTTATGTGGAGGAATGTTAGAGAAATTTTTTGTGCAGTGGCTCTTTCTGAGTATGCTCCACCCACTTAGGGACATACTGCCCTTGCTGATCACTCAGCTCCATGGTGATGTAGTGGATTGAAACTAGTGGTTTCTGGGGGAGAACGTGGGTTCCCCAGTGCCTTTCTGCCTCCATTTCTACATGTGTGTTTCAACTCTTGCTTGCTCACATTCCCCAACCTCCAGGCACTCAACCATAAGACACTTTTTAAAAATTTTATAATTCATTGAGTGTACAAACTTAACTTCTCATAATTTCAGGGCACATATAGAGGATTTTTTTGTAGACCTTGATCAAGTTATAACTGTATACCTGGTCAATTTATTAAGAAAGAGTGAGAAAAAACCTGCTACTTTTCCATTTTTGTGCTAGGGTAGAAAAAACTGAAAAGCAACCTGATAAGTGAATTCTCAAAAAATTGTTAAATATAACATTTTAGGAAGGACTTTGAAGTTTAGAATGAATGCCACTTAACATTTTAATATCTTCTAGAAATGCATCTATCAATATATCAATATAATAATGTATTGATATAATATCAATTATATATGTGGGGTGTCCATAAAGTTCATGTGCAACTTAAAATATTTATCTATATGAATATGTCAGTATTTTGTACAAAATTCTGAGATGTCCTTCCAAGTTGGTTATCCATAGACCTAATGATATTTACTTTGTTGATAAGATATTTATGTTTTATAGGTAATAAGATGAAATGGTCATGATAACCAGTTACCATTGATAAATACAGAGTAGTTTTTTTTAGTTTTACTTTTTAAACTTTAAAGTTATTCTTTGTTTATCTCCAGGGCTGGAAATTTATAGTGGTAGGTTTTTATTCAGAAGTAAAGGAAATTTAAGTGTAATTGTGTTTTTTCAAGTGTGAAATAGTCTGTCATGGTAAGTATTGTTTCATCTCTGGAAGTCTTCTGAGATAGACGACTATCTTTAAGAGATCCTAAAGAATGTGCGGTATACATTTAACTAAGAAAATAAGTATGGAAGATCTTAAAGCATATCATTTTTAAACATGCTATCTTTAATATTTTTTGTTCCCAAAAAGGAAGTAATGTAATTTTGAACTACCATAATTAACTCTTTTCTATTCTGACTTGGGAAGCCTAAACATATTTGAGGATAAGAATTTAAAACTGGCACCGGCCACATACACTGGGGCTGGCAGGTTCGAACCTTGTCCGGGCCTGCCAAACAACAATGACAACTACTACAACAACAACAACAACAACAACAACAAAAATAGTGGGGTGTTGAGGTGGGCGCCCGTAGTCCCAGCTACTTGGGAGGCTGAGGCAAGAGAATCACTTGAGCCCAAGACTTTGAGGTTGCTGTGAGCTGTGACATCACGGCACTCTACCCAGGGCGACATAGTAAGGCTCTGTCTCAAAAAAAAAGAATTAAAAATTGTTTTGTGGCTCAACAGGCTAAGGCACCAGCCACATACAACTGAGCTGGCGGTTCGAATCCAGCCCGGGCTGCCAAACAACAATGACGGCTGCAACCAAAAAATGGCCGGGCGTTGTGGAGGGCGCCTGTAGCCCCAGCTACTTCGGAGGTGGAGGCAGGAGACTCGCTTGTGCCCAGGAATTGGAGGTTGCTGTGAGCTGTGATGCAACAGCACTCTATCCAGGGTGACAGCTTGAGGCTCTGTCTAAAAAAAATTAAAAATTTAAAAAAATTGTTTTATAAAGCATCTAGATCAGGTTTTCCGTTTTATCTCCAACAACAGATTTGTTCTTTCTTTAAACAAATTGAGCTCTATTACTTAAAAACCCCGTAATGAATAAAGCACAATCTTTCTGCTAAAGGACTTCACAGGGTAGTAAGAGAAAGAGAAGATTAGGAACAACTGTAGTACCGAAAAGCATGCAATATATTAGCATGTGAGTAATATAATTGAAATGTTAAAGTTAGTCATTGGAAGAAGAGATCTTTTTTAGCTGCAAAGATCAGGGTAAAACTCTGAATAGATGACAGTTAAATTGTGTCTTAGGGGCGGTGCCTGTGGCTCAAGGAGTAGGGCACCGGCTCCATATACCGGGGGTAGCGGGTTCAAGCCTGGCCCTGGCCAAAACTGCAAAAAAAAAGAAAAAATTGTGTCTTAATAAAAGGTGATTCTACCAAGAATGATTAATGATTAATTCATTTAGTTAGTAAGAAAAATCTATAGCTAATAGTGGAAAGTTTAGCAAGTTATAAAAATAATGGCACTGGAGGCTAGAAAGGAAGAAATGACCCAGATGAATCTAGCATGGCCACAATTTGAAAAAGGTAAGAGATGAAATGAACTTCAGTTATTAGATACAAATGAGGTCAGTAGCTTAACTTGGAAGCTGTGGAATCAGAGAAAAGACCAGCCTCCTGGCTCAGCACCTGTAGCACAGTGGTTATGGCGCCAGCCTCATATCCCTAAGTTGGCGGATTCGAACCCGGCCGGGGCCAACTAACCAACAATGACAACTGCAACAAAAAATAGCTGAGTGTTGTGGCGAGTGCCTATAGTCCCAGCTACTTGGAGGCTGAGGCAAGAGAATCACTTGAGGCCAAGAGTTTAAGGTTGCTGTAAGCTGTGATGCCACGGCACTCTACCAAGGGCGAGACTCTGTCTCAAAAAAAAAAAAAAAGACCAGCCTCCTTTTTACTTTAATTCCATAAGACTTGAGAAAGTTTGAAGAGTATAAGATGTTATAAGAGAAGGGAGGGAGAATGGATGCATTATTTTAAGGAGGATGTCAAATTGCAGAAGAAAAGAGGAAATAAGGAGTAAGAGAAGATGAAATGGTTAGATTTAGAGTAAATGAACTTTCCACACTAACAAACTGGTGATTTCACAGGGTACAACAAAAGCGTTAGGAGAGACAGGTCATTAAAGAAGGCTGAATGAGGAGAGAATGAGGGGGATATGTGAAAGCTTAATTAACAGCAAAGCTAACCTGGTAGAATGGTACTTGTTGAAATATGTAAGAGAATTGGACACAGTGAAAGTTGATTGCTATTCCTATTCTGAAAATATTTAGTAAAACAAACCAAATGATATGTCACTGCTCATGTCTAAATTGACTTTGTAGAACTCTTTCATGGTATTTTAAAGTAGCTGGTACATACAGATGTTTACTTTAGTCTTATTTGGTTAAAGCAAATCATTTGCTCCATCTTTTCTGGGGATCATTTCTAGGAGTTTATAAAATGATACTCAGTGTTTATGTAGTACTTTCATAATTTCAGAAAACTTTTGCATTTAATAACGTTTGATTTTTACATATTACACACATGTGTGTGTATATACATATATGTCTTTAATAGTGAATTTCATTGGAGAAAATTTTCAAAAGCCATGTGAAGGGGTTATTAATGTGCTTATTTTACCAGAGGATAAAAACCAGGATCCAGCTTTATTAACTGATGCTCCCACAGACACCTTTATCTTTTAAGTTGTATGCTTTTTATTTTGAAAAAAAATCTTTCGCATAAAGCAGGTAAGAGTTTTTGATGTTTCAGGTTTTTAAATTTAAACTTGTTATGGGTACTTAGAGACTTGTCAGATATCTAAAAATGTAGTCTGAGAGGGTGAGTGAATTGCTGTGGTTTTACAGACTTTTGGGGTTCCTTCTATTTGGTGTACTACTTGATGGTATCAGGCTGTGAATAATTTACAGACTGGATATAGGAATAATTGAGTGTTACCTCCTATATATGATTTAGTGTCTACTCTAGATGAATTTGATTTAAAATGATTTAAATTTCAATAAGTAGTTAAGAAAATATCATTTAATCATTTTTCCTCTCAAAAGTTCATTTTTTAATTAACTTGAATAAATATTCTCTTAAATTCAGTTTCATTTTCCTAGAAAATCATTCTATACATTGAAATGTAATCCTTTAAAAATGTTTAGATTAATTTTACAATATATGAGAAACCACAGGATTGGTTGTTTTGTTTACGTAAACCAAGTGAAATAGATACTGCTGGCTGGGCACACTGGCTTATGCCTGTAATCCTAACACTTTGGGAGGCTGAGGTAGGAGGATTACTTTAGACCAGAAGTTCTGAAACTAAGCTGAGCAACACAGACCCCTGTCTCTTAAATTTTAAAAAAAATTTAAAAAGTACCCAGGCACGGTGGTGTCCACCTATAGTCCCACCTCCTTGGGGCGGTTGAGGCGACAGGATCACTTGAGCCCCAGAGTTTGGAGTTGCAAGGAGATAGGGTGACACCACTGGGTGCTAGCTCAGGCTGACGGTGAGACTGTCTCAAAAAAAACTGCCAAGGTTATCTCTTCCTCAACAGTTAGGAGAGTTATACATGTCTGAGAGCTGTTCTACATGACCGATATTTTAATCAGCAATTATTTTGCTTGATTTCAAAATGTATTTAGTATGCTTTTTTCTTTCACATACACAATTTTAAAATAAGTGAGAATGCATATTTTTCAAAGAAATATTTCAAACATAGATAAGCATTTCAGGAGGAATCTAGCCAGTAGCTACCTCAAAATCCAGATCAATTCCAGAGCAATTTTAAATATTACAATAGGCAGCTGATTTTTATTTTCTTTCTGTAGGAATCTTTTTTTGATGAGAATTTCCAACTGATAGATTAAGAATATATTTTTAGAGTTGCAAGTTGGAAGCAATCACTATTGTCACCTCTCTATTCTTTTCCAGAATTCCCCAAAGCGAGCATGAAATCCACCAACAGAGTTACCCCTTATCATTAAGGGGCTAAAATACCTAATTTAAACCACAACTGATTCTTTTTGAAAAGGATACCTTAGTTTCTCCAAATAATGTACAGAGAGATGTGAGCCCTTATGAAGAGTATGTGGTTCTTTCACAAAACTATTTGTAAAGATTTTGTGATCCCTTTGTCTCAGACCAGGAGTTAGCAAACTTTTTTTGCAAAGGGCTAGATAGCAAAGATTTTAGACTTTGTGCCCAAGAGGCAAAACGAGGATGTAATGTAGATACTTAACAAATAAAGGAGAAAACAAGTCACAAATTTTTATTTATAAAATTGAACATAGAAAAATAATAGAGTATGGTATTTTAAATGTAGGCTTACTAATGAATGAAATTTGGCAGGGATGGGGAAAGGGAGAGTATTTTGCTTAATTCATGTTCGATATTAGCCTTCCCTCTTATCAAATTTATTGCACATGTCCACCTGTGAAAACAATTCTTAGCTCATAGGTTGTATAAAATCAAGTCCAGAGTTAGCCCATCAGCCATGATTTGCCAAACCCCTGTGTTATAGATAATAAGTTGCCACTGTTGTGTGTTACTTTTGAGCTTAAACAAAAATCAATGCTTTATGTGTATAATCCATTTGAAGATAAAGCATTCAAAGAGGATCGGTCAGTTTTAAGGGTTTAAGTATAGTATTTGTTTAAATAGTCTTCTTGTTCTTGTGAAAAAACCAAAGTCTTGCCACTCATTGTCATTCTCCTGGATGTCTGGTCTTTTGAGAATTTGTTGAGCTTTTAAGTAAGTAAAAATTTATAATAGGTGTTTTAGTGGAAGAAAGATGAGGGCTATAATATAATTCCAAAGACACAGAGTACAGTGTAGTACTTAGTATTAAGTATTCTTATATGTAATAGGAAAGCAATAAATGCTTTTCTTTTTTTGAGACAGAGTCTCACTTTGTCACACTTGTTAGAGTGCTGTGGTATCTTAGCTCACAGCAACCTCAAACTCTTGAGCTCAAATGATCCTCTTGCCTCAGCCTCCCAAGTGGCTGGAACTATAGGCATCTGCCACAACTCCTGGCTAGTTTTTCTACTTCTAGTAGAGACAAAGTCTTGCTCTTGCTGAGGCTGGTTTTGGACTCTTGAGCTCGGGCAGTCCACTTGCCTTGACCTTCCAGAGTGCTAGGATTATAGGTGTGAGGCGCTGTGCCTGGCTCAATAAATCCCTTTTTTAATATTAAAATTTTACATTTGACACATCTCTTCTTAATTTATTGTTTATACTGGAAAAATAAGGCAAGTTAAAGGGCAAAGCCTGTCTTAGGCGAGTTCAAACCCAGCCCCGGCCTAAGTGCAACAAAAAAATACCCAGGCGTTGAGGCGGGCTCCTATAGTCCCAGTTACTCGGGAGGCTGAGACAAGAGAATCGCCTAAGCCCAGGAGCTGGAGGTTGCTATGAGCTGTGAAACCATGGCACTCTTCCAAGGGCGACAAGTGAGACTCTGTCTTTAAAAAAAACAAACCACTCAAGAAAAAAAAATGACTAATATTTTACAGTTGTGAAAATGACAATTTCTATTCCCTTAACTATTTTCAAGGTTTTCTTAATGAACACTAGTTATGCAATTGCCTAGTTAACATGCAGACCCACAGCTCACAACTGATTTTTGTTGTTACTTTTTATTTTTCTAGGATTTCTGTCTGTGTAAGATACATTCATTCCTCAGTAATGAGACTTTGTAGATACCATATGACAGCCTTGTTCCTAGTGTGAATTATACAGAGCATGAGATTAACCACCCTCTGGTACGAGACTTAAATGCTGTTGTCGTCACTAATGCGTCTGTCTGACGGTGTGATGTGTAGGACCTGAATACTTGGTGTTTCTTGGCTTGTTGTGGTTTCATATTTTCACACAAGTTTGGTCTGTTTACCTTTTATTTTTGTGTTCTTTCTTTGTGTGTTCTCCCCACCGCTCTGCTTCACCTTTCTTTTAGCAAAGATGAGGATTTCTACCTTCAACATACATTGTTGGTCTTGTCTTCTGTTTTTGTTAGGAGGGACAGCAGTGTGATAAAAGAGGAAATCAAAGCCTTTCTTGCCAATCGGAGGATTTCCCAAGCAGTTGTTGCACAGGTAACAGGTAAGAGCTAAAGAGCCCTTTGTTCTGGAATCGTGTCTGATCTCTGCCTTCTGGTGCAGATGTTGGAATATTGCTTGCCTTTCTGCATTGCAGTGCAGATCTGACAACTTAGGCGTAATAACGTACACCCGTGATTTAAAACCCATTGTCTCCAGTATCACGGAACTTCTCCAGTGATTTTTTTCTTTTTTACTTGCGCTAGTAAATTTTATAGCATTTGTAATAAGCACATAATTCCCTATTTTATGGCTAAAATAGAGTTTCTCTAGTTTTAATTGTTAACAGAGCTTATGACACAGGCACATCCAACAGCTATCTGCATTTCGTATTTTTAAAAGCTTTGCAGTCCTCCAAATATAATCCCCAGTTTCACCAGTTAAAAAATGAGTCATGAGGGAAAAGAAAGTTTTGCTTTTTAACCATTTTTCTGTATGTAAAAGCTTTTCTCAAAACATTCCTGAGAAGATAAGAGGTACCATTGTCTTCTCTTGTTCTTTATATACCATCCCATTCTCCACCCACATCCACCCCCCACCCCCAGTATCTGGTGTATATGTGTCATCTCTATTCAGATTGCATTTTTTATGAAGTTCTTAGATTTGGGAGTAGCATGTCTTTTCTTTGTTAGTATGTGGATCTCAATAATTTATAAAACCCTTAAAAAAAATAATTGTGCCTTAGTCATTAGAGCAGTGTTTTTCAAACTTCTTTTATCTCATGAAAGGTTAAATTTCTGTAGCACACTTAAATTGTGTTGATCAAAAAAAAAATGGAGTAAAAACGAATATACTTAACTGTGCTTTGAATTTATTTCAAAAATTATTTAATGATCTTTAAAAATTTTCGTAGCACACCTAAGATTCTCTTACAGCACCCCAGTATGCTATAGCACACTGGATGAAAATCACTGCATTAGAGGAACCAGAACCTCTTTCACCTACATTTTATAGTTTTACATTGTTATACTTTGTACATTGATGGACATATAAATTAATTTACCCCTCCTTTTATTAACATGCTATTTTCAAGCTGTATGACTTTGGGCTCTTCAGCCTCTGTGCCTCGATTTTCTTACTTATACAATGAAATACTTGGATCTAATCTTCAAGAGTACCTTTCAAGTTTAAATTATTTCTGTTGTCTCGACAGAAATACATATTGAAGCTAATTTACCTGAAAGGCTGTTACTTACCATTAATTTGGTTAAAAATGAAACTTCAGATTTTATAAGTCTTAAATTTCATCCCAAATAGCTGAGGTCAGCCAATCTTTTATAATATATGTGAGATATATTACACTAGTAATATATTTTTATAAATGACACTTCTGTTCATAGTAATATTTAAAGGTGTGTCCTTCTGTATGTAAGTCTTATACTGAAGGATAGTATGTGGATTTAACTGTTGTAGCCTTTAGGTATTTTTCGATAGGATATCTAAAATAAATTATTGTCGTCCAGGCATAGTGGCTGACACCTGTAATCCTAGCACTCTGCAAAGCTGAGGCAGGTGGATCCGTTGAGCTCAGGAGTTCAAGATCAGCCTAATCAAGAGCAAGACCCCATCTCTACTAAAAATTAACTGGGCATTGTGGTAGATGCCTATAGTTCCAGCTACTTAGAAAGCTAAGCAGGAGAATTTCTTCAGCCCAGGATTTTGAGTTTGCTGTGAACTAGGCTGATGCCATGACAGAATAAGACTCTGTATCCAAAAATTAAAAAAAAAAAAATTGTCCTTTATCTTTGAGGAATAAGTGATGGTGCTTAAGGCAATGTTAGGGGCCCAAGTTAAGCGGGTTTTACTGAAGCTCACTGATAGGGACTATGACAAGATGGAGTGTTGTCTTTTTTTAGTGCTTATCCTTCAGCTTCTGTGACTGGAAGCAATAGTATCTTCTAGTTTAATGCCTAAAAAACAAAAATAAAATTGTAATGTTAAAGAATCAAGCGGCTAAGGCGCCAGGCACATACACCTGAGCTGGCGGGTTCGAATCCAGCCCGGGCCGCCTAACAGCAGTGATGGCTGCAACCAAAAAATAACCCCGGGCGTTGTGGCAGGCGCCTATAGTCCCAGCTACTTGGGAGGCGGAAGCAGGAGACTTGCTTGAGCCCGGGAGTTGGAGGTTGCTGTGCGCATGGCACGGCTCTCTATCCAGGGCAACAGCTTGAGGCTCTGTCTTAAAGAAAAAAAAAAGGGCAGTGCCTGTAGCTCAAAGGAGTAGGGCACCAGCCCCATACACTGGAGGTGACAGGTTCAAACCCGGCCCTGGCCAAAAACTGCAAAAAACCCCCAAACAAACAAAAAAAGAATAACAAACATTATAAAGTTGACTTTTTCAAGTGGAAGTATTTCTAAGTATGTTGAATACCCTGAATGTTGAACCATCTTGGACTTTTAAAATAGTTACTCTGAAACCCATCCAACAATGATGCAAGTTATAATACCTTTAAAAACCATTTCTTAGGCATTATAGCATTAGATATACCATGGATTAGACGTGATACATCAACTATAGTATTGCCTTTTAGAAAATGGAAACTGAAAGATATGTTTTCACATCTTCCTATTCAAAATACAGTCTGTAGAACAGCAGTATTGGCATCATCCAGGAGCTTGTTAGAATTTTTAAAATACTGAGTACCACCCTAAACTTGCTGAAACAATTTATATTTTAACCAGAAGCCCAGGTGATTTGAGAGGTGTGATTCTAGGAGACGCATGAACTTTTTTGACGTTAACTTCAGTGGATTTGGATTGTTGAACACTGCCTTACTAATCACAATGCCACATTTTTGGTTTTTGAAAGCAAGAGTTGCAAATATATTCACACATTTATTATCTCTTGTATCATATGGATCTTCCTTTTCCTGCCATAATTATGGGATTTGATAATGTTAAAAACTTTCTCCATTTCAGCCTTCCCCCAACTTGTTCTTTCTCCTTTTCCTTTCCACTCCAAAAGCTTGGGTTTATCTTCCCTTGATCAGAAATCTAATGGTTCACCGTTGTCTAAAAATTTCTCATAATCTGTCTCTAGCCTCCTTTTTTATTGCCATGCCATCTTCTATTCAGTATATCCCCAACTGAATACTACTACTGAATAATTATTTATTTGTTGTTGTTTTTTTTAACAAGTGAACAGTTTATTAAGAATTAAACAAAGGTATGATGTGATATAGTATAAGCCAGACACTCAAGATAGGTATAATAGTACTACTCACACAGAAACTTAAACTTCACCTCAAAAAAAAAATCACAAGACAACAGAGAAAGCAATTTCACTATTATAAAATAAGATAGTTCATGCAGAGTGAAATAGCCCCCCCCCAAAGCCCAACCTCCCAACAAACAAAAAGCTATCTGGGAATACTGCTATGCTAACATATTAACCACAGTATAATCATTCATAGAAAAACAGTAATTAAGCAATGAATTAAATTAAATAACAAAGTTCAAACTATCATAAACTCATAGACCACAATGATTTTATAAAACAATTCCAGAAATCTAATAAACAATAAAAAAAGAAGAAATATTTCAATATCATTCTACTTGATCTGGATACACTTGATATTGAAATTGGAGAAAATATATTGTTATAAAGAAAAATTACAAACATGTTTCACTTATAGATGAAGATGCAGTATCCTAAACAACATATTGACAAGCTGAATTAAAAAATTAATATTTAAGTAATGTACTTTGGTCA
>CAUYRH010063426.1:0-20138 GCA_963574655.1 Perodicticus potto | reverse complement strand
GGTATTAAATGATGCCATCTGTTGTTGCTAAGCAATGGTCTCAAAACCGCCTTCCCTTGAGAGGTCTCAGGTGCTCCTTTAATAGCATGACAGCAGGAATCAGCTGTGCTTCTAAACCTGACCTGACAGTCCTTCCTCTGTGATCACAGTGAGGCTCTTACCTCCCAGCCAACAGAAACAATTTGTTGTTCTCTGCTAGTGTATCTTCAGCTGTTTTCTATGATGGAAAATGGAACACCAAAAATTGTTAGAGAAAGTAATTTTTTTTTGAGACACTCTCACTCTGTTGTCCTGGGTAGAGTGCCATGGTGTCATCACAACTCACAGCAACATCAAATTCTTGGGCTCAAGCAATCCTCCTACCTCAGCCTCCCCAGTAGCTGGGACTACAGCAGCCCACCACGATGCTTGGCAAGTTTTCTTATTTTTAGTAGAGATGGGGTCTTACTCTTGCTCAGGCTGGTCTTGAATTCCTGAGCTCAAGTGATCCACCTGCCTTGGCCTCCCAGCATGCTAGCATCACAGGCATGAGCCACCTTGCTTGGCTGGAAAAGTTATTCTTTAAGGAACAGTGTGGAACCTTAGAATAATCCTAAAACCATAATAATGATTTCCTATAAATTCAATAGGAGGAAATTTACTCTCAGGTTGCCTTTTTTAGATATATGCTATATCCCAACAGTCTTATGGCCTGTTACAATGGTCCAGAATAAGCCTGCAGGTATCCTAAATAAACATACCTTTGTTTGACCACATATATGAGCTCTGACAATTAAGTCTGCGAACTAATCCTAGTAAATGTGCCACATACCTTATTGCTAAGTATCACTACGGTCACCTTTGAAGTACTACCTTTGGGAAACTATGCATTGATGCCAGTGCCTAGCCCATCTTTCAACTATTATTCTGAAATGACCATCAAAGCTGACATCATACAGGGTCTGACAATTAAGTTTGCAAACCTGCCATCTTGCACTTACATTGGAAGCACTGTACAAATAACTCAATAAGATTTCATGGCCTTGGTATATCAGTATCTCACAGCTGTGTTAGTGTCAATGTATGACAGTGTCTTGCTGAGTGGCATTCATTATTATTGTTGTGTGGTTTTGTGTGCAATAACAGCTCTGATGGTCATTACAGAAAAAGAGTTTCAAAATTTCTTCAAAAGGTGGACTAGGCACTGACATTGGTGCATAGTTTCCAAAGGGAGGACTGCGAAGGTGACCACAGTGATATTCAGCGATGAGGTATGTAGCACTTTTTCTAGGATGAGTTGGTGAACTGAATTGTTAGACCTCATGTGTTTGTTGGTAATTCTCTGATGCTCCCACTCTCACACTAGACTATTCCAAAACAATGGACCAAATCTTGCCTATCTTTGAATATTTATTCTAGTTCCTGGCAAATAGTAATTGCTCAATTTGAACTTAATTGAACTTGCAGGTAATTCTAAGGTAAACTGGTAGGTATACATTGTTTTTAAACAAGCTCCCAGAGTAACATATTGTCTGGGGGCAAATTATTTGGCTTTTTATCCATTTTCACTTCCTGACTTTTCCTCATATTTTCACCTCTTTAGAAGAGAATGTCCAACGTATTTTATAATTAATTCATTTGCTAATTATAGATTTTCCTTTTAAATTAATTTTTAAAAGATAATACTTTACACAAATTCTTAAATATAAGGCAATCTATATAATCTTTATATTGTTTAACTGTGTTATAAGATCAGTAAAATCATAGAAAGGAGCTAAATTTTCACATTTATTATGTTTTATTTTAATTAAATCCCTATGACCAAAATAATATGGTATATTATTTTGCATTATGAATTATCTCAAAAATTAGCACATTAAAACAACAAACAATATTATCTCAAACATTTTCTGAGAGTATGGAATATGGAAGTTCAACGAGTATTTTTGGTGCAGAGTTTCACATGAAGTTATAATTCAAGATGTCAGCAACCCTGCAGTCATCTGAAGGCTTGACTGGGGCTGGAGGATCTGCTTGCCCAGAACACTCACCCACTGTGAATGTGGTCCTCAGTTCTTTGCTGACTATTAGCAGAAGGCCCTTGTTCCTTACCATGAACACCTTTCTATAGAGCTCCTTGAATGTCTTCTTGGCCGCTAACTTATCCATGACCCCTAAGTGAGTGACTTAAAAGGAAACCGAGAAAAAGTGAGGGGAAAAAAGCCCACAATGCCTTTTATGATTTAGTCTTGAGAACCAGACTGCCATTTTTGCCATGCTTCATTCATTAAATGTAAGTCACTAAGCAAAACTCAGACTCAAGGGAGAATAATTATGCTTCACCTATTGAAAGGAGGAGTGTCCAAGAATTTGTGGCCATATTTTAAATCTTCCAAGTAGGGGCTGTGTCCCTACAACCATTGCAAGGATCTGCAGTAAGGCAGTCATCATGACAAAAGACTTGGACTCAGTTATTCAGGTAAAGGAAAGGATGGGAGACTGTGAGAAGCATACACTATTGCTAGTAGCATCTAACGAGTACAGCCCTGTTCCAGTCCCCCCAAAGTCTCTTTATTCAGTCAGAAACCATAAATCATGTTGACAACATGAAACATAAAGTTAATTTTAGTCATTCAAAGCTGGGCGCCTCAAGCAATCATTAATAATCAAAAACTAAAACAAAAATGGAAACAAAAGAGGGAAAATCATGCAAGCACATCATGTGATTACTATATACACTTTACAAATTAGGGGGAAAACTTAAACTTTCCTAACTCGCTTCAGTGATTCCCATCTATACCTGGACAGGACTCAGGCTATAGTAATCTTTAGTTGCTAAGCATTCAGTTCTCAGCCTCAAGACATCAATAGGGCATCTGAAACACCTGGAGGGGCAGGGTCCTGGTGTCTGATCAAACAGAACCTCCAGAATGGTAGCCCTGAGCCACCAGGTGCCAGACATCCTGTGTGTGGGCTTTGAGGGTCCTGGACTCTGGTCAACAGGCCCTCCAGAAACGCGTGTCCTAAACTACACTACAAACCTAACTCACACATTTCCATAATTGGTTTACAATTTTAACTGAACAAACACGTTTTTCTGTAAGAAAAATTCTAACAAAAAAGTAGTTTTCCATGATAATTATTTATTTTCTCAAGATCACAATTCAACAAATGACAGAATGATTAAAGTACACGTCCCTGAATAAGATAGAACACTCTGTTTTTCTTGGTAATTAGACTTAGCCAGACACTTCACTCTATTATAAGGTTCAGAATAACCTAGATTTAACTTAAATTAATGGTAATTGGTGTATAAATAAGTGAAACAGAAAGTGCAATGTTCTGATGTAGATGCTAACTGGGTGTGTAAGTGATAGAAAGAGATGAGCAGCTGAAGCAGTGAGTTGGGAGAAAGAGCAGAGAGAGGTGGAAATGGGATCAGAAAGAACAAATCCTTATGAGGCAGATGATACAGCTCTTGGAAGCTAGGTAGGGAATTTAAATGTTATGTTATACATTAAGGACCCTGAAGTTTTGGGGACAGAGGTATGACCTAATCTGATTTATTTTTTGAAAAACCATTCTTGGTGCTGTGTGGAAAATTGACTATAACAGTTTAAGAGGGGAACAGGGAGTCAGGTCAGAGGACAATTTCAGAAGAGGCTTGGACTAGAGTATTGTTATGGGCCTACTACTATACTGTGTAAGTGGGTTAGACCTGACATTTTGGAAGTGGACCTAGGCAGATTTGTTGATGGGTAGGTTGTAAATTATAAGAGAGAGGATATTTTTGACTATACAGACTGAAACATCAGGATACCTTTTCCTGATACAAAGAAAATTCTAACAAGATCAGGTTTAGAAGGGAAAGGCAATGGTCAAATTTGAGATGTATAACAGAAATACTATCAGTTGAGATAGGTTAGATTAAGATGAAGAACCAACAACCCCAAAGTATCATCGACATCATAAAACAGACTTCTGGCCTACTCATGTTTCAAGTCCAGGAAGGGTTGACAGCAGACTTTATCTGCTTCATTTGTTCAGAGAGCCAATTGATGGAGGCTTTCCCTGGCCACATGCTTCTCTCAGAGACAGCAAGGGCAGGAGAGGACCATTAAACTGTGATTCTTTAAGGCTTCCAATGTAAATGACATAAACATTTTCTGCCCACATTTTATTGGTAACTACATGGGGAGAAGAGGGGTTCAGAAAAGGCAATTCCATCATGTATCAAAGATGGGAGAGTATTTATGAGCAAACCTAACAATTTCCACAAGATCTAAGTGAAAATGTTGAGTAGACTGATGGATACAAGAATCTGGAATGAAGCAGAGAGGTTGGACTAGAAATATAAATTCGTGATCAGTCAGCATATATAAAGTATTTAAAGTTATGAGACTAGGAGACATCACCAACAATCCAGTGAAGCAGTTGGGTGAGAAATGAGGTGGGAAGAGAAGCAATAATTGCTGAGTCTTCGGTTAATAATTCAATTTGTTTTCTAGACCCAGTAAAAGGCAGAAATTTTTGTTTGGTCACGTCTATTTTCTCTGTGTAATAAGACGTAGTTATCAACTGAGAATTAGAATGAGAATGTGGTAAAGGTTGTAGAGAAGAGAAGAGATAGGCATTGTTGGTTTGTAAGAACAGGGAAGTGACTACCATGGAAAAAAATGCAGGGAAATTTTTAGGTGACACTGTCCTATACTATGTCCCTGAAGTTAGTCACCAGGATTTTAAAATATGTCATCAAAGTATTATGATTCTTTTCCCCCACCATGGTCATGTCTTCATATTCAAATTCAGAGTTGAATAAAGGCTATATAGTTGCATGGGTTGATTGTCAGTGTACAGTAAGAAGAAAGGAAGAAGTTGAGAGAACATATGGGATAAGATTCCTAACAGTAGTGACTGTCCATGAAACTTAAACTGGGTAAACAGGGAAGTGAAAATTAGAGAGGGGCAAGAGACAATGACAAGATCCTGGGGATTTTCAGAAATCCTTAGATGTGGGGCACTAAGGAAAGCTGGAGGGGTGAGAGGTGGGTATGAAAGATGGGTCTATTCTGATCATGGTAGTGGATGTATCAGAATGGAGGACAAAATCTTCAGAGGAAAGCATCAAGGATCTGCGAGGGAGTGTTCTAGAGGAATTACTAGTATGGAATCAAAATCCAATGTCAAATCTTGCTACTGAAAATGCCAGGGTTTGGACAGAGGGATAATTGGCAAGAACACGCAAAGTTCAGTGGGTGTCAATCACAGGGAGGGTAGAGCCCAGCTGGTGAAAGATTTGTTTTCTTTTAAAGGAGAATAGAAATACATAGTAGGAAAAAGTACAGGAAGAAAACGTTTTTGTCCTAACAATTATTCCAATGAGAAACCCGTGGGACATCTAAATGTCCCTGGTGGGGCAACAAATATGGAAATGTCTCATAGGCAGTTGGACAAAGCAGGACTGATGTTCAGAAGAGGGAGTTATAAGAGACACGTGTTGGAGTTCATAGCATAGACATAGCTGTTGTATTTATGAGAATGAATGAGGTCAACATTGGAAAATACCAAACTGGAGAAGGAAAAAACTGAGGCAAGAATGCTGAAAGACAAGAACATTTAAATTATATACAAAAGAAGAGGAGAAAAACAATAAAAATGAGCAAAGATAGTAGAAGTATCAGAAGGGAATAAAAATTAACATTTGGCTCTTTAGTAGATGATACAAAACTAAAAGGCCAAGGTGAATTTCTGGGGTTAAGGAAGCCTAAAAAAATAGAAAGCAAAAAGAAACTTAAGTACTTAGGAATAACTGAATAACAAATAGATGGATACTTTGAAAGAGTCTTACTATCTTTCTTTTTTTTTTCTTGACCTTCCCTTTGCAAAAGCTAAATAATCAAACTCTATTAGGCATGTAATAAGGCTGGCCTTGCCTCATCATTTTAGCCATGGCTTATCCTACATAGTCACTGGGTGGATTTCTTTGCAGCTATTTATAAATGCTGTGCAGAATTTTATTGGTCCATATCACTTTAGCAAACGGTAATGCCACCCATCTGTAGCAGGGGACAGCACTTTAATGTGCGTTACCTTGACAATCTGCACAAAGGGCTCTGAAATTTCAGCATGAGTACGTTGGAATATATTAAGAATCTATTCCCTGCTATATTTCTTATTTTTCAAAGAAAAGTTTTCATTTATGAATGGAAACCTGATAGACATTTGTTTCAGGTCGTTGTATATACTGATGTTGAAACATGTAAGTATGGCATTCTATTATTTAAAAAAGATACTTGTGTGTTGTTAGAGGTTAAGAGGCTAAAATGAGTTTGTTCCAGGTCTGTAAGCCACATCTTTCTCTGGTTTCATATTTTTACCTTAAACTTTTACCTATTTCAAGTTTAATGAATCTATCCTCCTGGAATTCCTATTAAGAGATACTTACAGGATATGTTATACAGGGTGGCCATAAAGTTCGTGTGTGCCTTTAAATTGCACACTATTTTCAACTGTACACAAACTTTATGACCACCCTGCATAAACAGATATGGTTTTAATTTACAGCCAACCCTGAAATAATCAGGAAAAGTCCTGTGAATTCTCCAGGATGTCCCCAGACAACCACATTAGCTCAAGTTATAATAATGCTACTATATTTACTCTTAAAGTAAATAAGAAAATATGGCCTTCTTTTGTATTTACCTGGATCAATTTGAAAAATTACTTCCTAAGAGCCACAAGAATGAAAAAAAAAAGCATCCAATGTATTCAATATTAATATAAAACTAGTAGGTTAATAACTAGTGAGAAAAACACCCACATGAGAGAAAATCACAATTAAATTCAAGAAGGGCAGGGGTGGAGGAGGAAAGAGAGAGAAAGTGTGGTCAGCCCTCACCTAACCCCTAATGGGTACGACGTAGATTTTTCTGGCACATCTCCTGGGTGAAGGTATTAACTACAACTCGAACTTTACCTAACAAAGCAAACAATATTACCTAATCCCTTGTACCCTTATATTAATCTGGAAAAAAAAACACACTAAAAAAATAATGACCTCCAAAATTGTCATGTCTTTACCACCTAAACAATTGATGATTAATTCTCTTCCCCTCAAAAAAGTATATATTCTATAAGTTAACATCCTTAATGAAAAACTAATAGCAAACATTAAAGTATTAATAGAAGTCAACACATGCACACGTAAAAACAATTTCAGTCCATGGAAATTAATAGCAATTATAATTAATAAGTATAATATTTCTTAAAGGAGTACAGTCCATAAAGAGTATTTCTATTTTAAAATCCTGGAAAATAATGTTTTTAAGTATCTAGAAAAAAAAAGTTCTCATTTTCATTGACACAAGTAACCAGACAAAATTTCTTTCTTTTTAATCACTGTTTTGTTTACTCAAGAGAATTATTTGACCCTGAATTTTGCCTGGTTTTCGAGTTATATTCTCAACATGTAAGCATTTTCCTTACAATTGAACTGATTTTTCAAGAGTAAATTTCTTGGAGTCTGCAGATTTTCAACTGCACAGTCATAAGACATTCAATTCAGATTCTCTTTTTACTGAGTTTTGATGAAAAACAAAACGTTTTTATGTGGAGACTTTAACTAAGCTGTCTCTACAATACAGTTTTACTAAAAATTGTCTGTATTTGAGAGAACAATATTATTCTTGATTAACATATACAGCTGTCTGATTAGGCTGGTTTCTTAAAGTCAGACTTCTCTGTGGTAAGATACGATAAAAGACACAGTTTCGAATGTATTGCACACTTAAGGTGCGTAGAAGAAAGATATACAAGAAGCAGGAAACCCTCAAATTTGGATCCATATAATGACACAAAAGGGATTTCACTTGCATTTCTTTAGTAGTTCCAGGAATGCTCTGCTATTTATAGGGTGGGGTTATAATTACTGTCCATTAGCTCAAAGATCCTTACCTTGACCTATCACTAATTTAATGGGGCTTGTTTGATCACATCCTCCATTCATCATCACTAATCTTTATCCTTCAAGTAGGGGACAGAAATTTACGGTAGCATTTCTCCCTTGAGGAGGTGTGTATCTGCCTTTATGTTTATCATCCTGACCATACTGAGATCCCTTTTAAAGGAAAGAAGGCTTACTCATTTTGTATCCCCGGTACCTAACAAGATCTACACTGAGACATAGCTCCATAAATGCTTCTATAATAAAACATGTGTTGATACAAACACCAATGGTGTGTATATGAAAGACACATCACATGCATTCACAATGATACATACAGATACATTTCCAGGAGGACATCAACATACAGAATTTCAGACTCAGTTGTAGCTGAGGCCTTTAGACAGTAGCTACCAACAACCTTCTTAAGCTAGAGTCCCTTAATAATATATTGAAAGGCGTTGATAAAAAAAATCTTAATTTTCTGATCATGGCCCCTTATAACCACATTAAGCCTATTAAAGAACTTAAGGAGTACAAGGAAGTGGAAATTAAGGAAAGTTTATTTTGGAGAGTGTTGTGAGGGTTTTATATTCACAGTCCACCTCTACTGGGAAGGGAGAGCAGGGCTTTCCTCTCATCTTACACATTGTGAGGGGATCTTCAAGAAAACCAGTTGGAGGATGATACATGCACTGCCTGAATTTGGAGGATGCACTGGATCGATGTCTGACTCCTAGGAAGGCTGTCAGCTTGGGATTATTTTAAATACTGTCCAGGGGAACATCCTATACAGATTAAGGAGACATCAGCAAAAACTGGCTTAATATTAAGAAAGTGGGTCTTAACGATAAGAGCCAAAGGAACAGAGTCGTCCATATCAAGAGCGCAGAAGTTAGAAATACTCACAAGGAAAATCTCAGGCAGCAACTGACAAAAGCAAAGTTCAGTTTAAGCACCAATCATGACAAAAAGACATCCAATGGAATTTATGAGCTTCAGTCATATAAAATCTGCACTTGCCAGGCTCCAACCAGGTAGAGTTAGAGGCATACGGAGGCTGGGCAAGTAGGACCAGGTGCATAAACAGGGACTCAGAAGGGAAATTGCCCATCTCCTGTTTCTCACTTGCAAGAATTCAATCCAAAACAAGCCCTAGCTCAGGACAGGGAGAAATTTGCGTTTGCAGTGAAGTTCAGAGTTCAATTATCACACTGGACTAAATATGTTAATTACTAAATTAACACACTTCATACCATTTTCTTTTTGGCAACTAAAATGACCAGAAGCTCTGGTTTTCTGAGAGACCCCCAACATCCCATTAGAAAGAGAAGGGAAAAAAACAATTCGCTAGGGTGGATTTTAATAGGTAATAGGGAAGAAATTGTATGCTGGTTGAGTCGTGTAGTCTTGATTGTTCAGTGAAAACTTGCACATATGACTGCCACTCAGTTTAGGGGGAAATGCATTCCTGTGTAATAGCAGAACTTTGGAAATTGGCTTAAATTATTTCTCCTCCAAGAAATTTGACACTATTAAGTAGAATCTACCCACAATTCGTTAAAAGCAAATCACTCTTGTGTTTGTATGTGCATATGTATAAGCTTCTTGAGAATTATCATCATCCATAGAATCGTGCGTTTATTCATAACTCAAATAATGTAATTTATTTAAAAATAATCTAATCATCTTTCATCTTTTCCCCTTCATGAGAGGGATCCACTTCCAACTCTCTTTAGAAGTGCTCTAAACTTTTCCTTTGTTCTTCCTAAAATCTCTCTTTTTTAACCAAAACAAGTTTAAATAATAGTAATAATTTAACTAAAAATTAAGTTTCTTAGAGGAAAATAATATTTTCTTTTTTTTCTTTTTAGAGACAAAGTGTCACTTTATTGCCCTCAGTAGAGTGCTATGGCATCACAGCTCACAGCAACCTCCAACTCCTGGGCTTAGGCAATTCTCTTGCCTCAGCCTCCCGAGTAGCTGGGACTATAGGCACCCACCACAACACCGGGTATTTTTTTGTTGCAGTTTGGCCGGGGCTAAGTTTGAACTCGCCACTCTCGGCGTATGGGGCTGGTGCCCTACCCACTGAGCCATAGGCACTGCCCCAGAAAATAACATTTTCTAACCAACACCTTTTTCCTCTTTATCCTCAATAAGTGATGCCTTTAGTTTAGATGATTATAAGGTGCTCAGTAGAGAAGATTTTATAGGAAAAATATTCAGGCTGAAAGATTGTAATTAAATAACCACTTTCCTAAACTCTGAGCACAAATTTCCTTATCACTGCTTAGCATTCCATAGTCCTTTTCTCATTCACACATTATCACTGGAAGTAAACTTAGAACCCAAAAGATTTGAGATTAGCAAAATTGGCAATTTCAGAATTTAAAAATATGATTTTATGGGGCAGTGCCTGTGGCTCAAAGGAGTAGGGTGCCAGCCCCATATGCCAGAGATGGCGGGTTCAAATGCAGCCCTGGCCGAAAACTACAAAAAAAAAAAAAAAATGACTTTATGACACAAATACTGTTTTCTTTTAAAATGACCATATAGGGCGGTGCCTGTGGCTCAAAGGAGTAGGGTCCTGGCCCCATATACCAGAAGTGGCAGGTTCAAACCTGGTCCTGGCCCCCCCCCAAAAAAAAACCTGCAAAAAAAAATTATAAAAAATAAATAAATAAAATGACTATATATATGTATGTGTATATATATATATATATATATATACAAAAAAAAGTTGTGTTTAGAAAGTATTTCTCAAAGTGTTTTTTTCCTAATGATGGATAACAAGTTAAAACTTAATACGTGAAACCATCAGATTTCTAGAAGAAAATGTTTGAAAAACTCTTATAGATACCGGCCTAAGTAAAGACTTTATGAAGAAGAGCCCAAAGGCAACCACAGAAACAACAAAAAGTAACAAATGGGACCTGATCAATTTAAAAATCTTCTGCCCAGCCCAAAGAAACAATCAATAGAGCAAACAGACAATCTATAGAATGAGACAAAATATTGACATTCTATATGTCTGATAAAGGGCTGATAACCGGAATGTCCAAAGAACTCCAGCAAACCAGCAAGAAAAAAAATCAAACATCCCCATAAAAAAGTGGACAAAAGACATGAACATTGTCAAAAGAAAATGTACTAATGGCCAATAAACCTGTGAACAGTGCTGGCTCAGCGCCTGTGGCTCAACGGACGAAGGCGCCAGCCACGTACACCTGAGCTGGCAGGTTCGAATCCAGCCCAGGCCACCAAACAATGATGGCTGCAACCAAAAAATGGCCGGGCGTTATGGCGGGCGCCTGTAGTCACAGCTACTTGGGAGGTGGAGGCAAGAGACTCGCTTGAGCCCAGGAATTGGAGGTTGCTGTGAGCTGTGATGCCACAGCTCTCTATCCAGGCTTGAGTCTTTGTCTCAAAAAAAAAAAAAAGAAAGAAAGAAAAGTGCTCAACATCTCTAATCATCAGGGAAATCCAAACCAAAACCACAGTGAGATATCAGCTGACTCCAGTGAGCATGGCCTTTATCAAAAAGTCTCAAAACAACAGATGCCAGTGTGGATGTAAAAAGAAACACTTATACATTGCTGGTGGGACTGCAAACTAGTACAATTGCTATGGAAATTCAAATAGAGATACCTCAAAGCACTAAAAGTAGACCTACCATTTGATCTAGCAATCCCACCATTGGGGTATTTACACAAAGCAGTGGTTTTCAACCTTTCTAATGCCGCAATATATTTTCATTGTTAAAAAAGAGTCACGACCCACAGGTTGAGAACTGCTGACCCAAAGGAAAATCAGTCATTTTTTTGAGGCAAAGACACATGCCTCAAATGTTTATTTCAGCACAATTCACAACAGCAAACGTGTGGAATCAGCCCAAGTGCCCACCAACACATGAGTGGATTAATAAAATGTGGTGTATGTATTCTAAATAAAAGGTGAACGAATACCTTTTGTAACAACCTGGGTGAACTGAAGACCATTCTTCTAAGCGAGGTATCAAAAGAATAGAAATGAAACACCAACCACTATTAAGCTGGAACTAATCGATCAACATCCATGTGCACAAGTGGTAGTTAAACTGAATGGAAACCAAGTAGGTGAGACAGGGAGTGAGGGAATGGGGAAATTCACACCTACCAGGTACAATGCGTGCTATCTTGATAATGCGCACACTCGTAATGCACACACTTGGTGCAAACTGCACAAAAGCAATTCCTGTAACCAAAACATTTGTATCCCTGTGGTATTCTGAATTTTCTATAAAAGGAAGAGCTTACTTCTCTTAAAGTCTTAGCACTGAGAACTACATCATCTTCCAGGGGAAATAATTCTAGTATACTTTAAGACACGTTTCCCGTGTTGTCTTTTAATTTAATCTTTCCATTATCTGCCCTGTTGTAACAATGCAATTCAAGCTTCCTCCTGTGTTTTTATATCACTTAAATTAACCTTATGAATTGCTTCATAAAATTTGTCATTTATACAAACTTTCTCCAGCTCACCTCTATTTATCAAGGTCATCTACTTCCTACTTCCAACTAATGTGTAAAACTAAGAATAAACAAAATTTACTTGGAATAAGTAGAAATATTGTTTAACCACAGAATTGCCAACCGAAATGAACAGTTAAAATATCCTTGGAAAAGGAGATTATCATGTTAAAAGACTCACTCTAACTTCTTAAGAGTTCAGCTCCTGGCAATGAGAAACTTCTTACACATCTGGAAGATTTATTCTTCCCAAGTATTTTTTTTTTCAAGTGTCGCTAGATTACATTGAACATCTTTGAGTTTAAAAAATTATTAGGGCTCCATTTATTTTTTTCAATCTATATGTCTAACTGTATTGTTATGCTTGGTTGTTAAAAATGATAATGTCTGCTAATGAAAATATACATATGCTTTTGTTTATTTTATAAATTCAGATAATAGCACAATGCTTGGTATATAGTGTTGCATTTCCATTGAATGTGTTTAACTTAAGAAAGTCAAGGAAAATAGAAGTTTAATAAAGAAAGTTAAAAGCTCTTCAACCCCAACACAAAGAATAGCCACTGTTTGTTTTGGAGAATTACCCTCTCGGAATAATTCCAGGCATTTATTTTTATGCTACATACATTCTGTATCACACGTAAGAATGAAATTCTATAAACTGCAAATGCATGTATACTATTTACAAAGTTTTGTTTAAATGGTATCACATTACACCTGTAAACCATTTTTCACTAAACAAGGCATGAGGTCCATGCCTTTTATATCTTAAAAATATATTTTATTTATAAGACAGGATTGGCCATAGGCAAAATTATAAAGTAGATAAAGTTCCACTTAACTTTTCAGCCTTTCTCTTTTCCTTTTTCCATGGTTGTCATGTCAATATAAATCTACAGTCATAAAAGGATCTAACATAGATACTTGTTTGTTGTCACATTGTTAAAAGTAAACTTATGTCAATATTCTTTATGTGATAAATAATAAAATGCCTCCTTCACGCCTTCATTTCCTTGAGTTTTCCACGCTTCTCACAACCCACCTTTAAAGTACATGCAATTTATATTTCTTGGTTAGTATTTAGGGATGAGAATATCAATTTGTTTGAGCAGATGAACTTTATAAGCAGAATGCCATTTTTAAAACCAGATGCCCACACGCTCACAGTCATTAAAAGTAAATCGATTGTACATAGGTCATCTATATATTGGATTGAATGAAAATGATTGCATCTTGTGTAACCTTGGACATTAAGATTTTCAGGCTTCATTAATCATAGCATGAAAAGCTCAAACTACCACTATCCACTTCTGTCAGAAAAGGCAGAAGGCCTCCCCCCTCTAATCAGGATACCTGGTACACATATAATTACTGCACAACTATTACGCTGCCTGGGCTCCATAGAGGTGCCTTTCTCCCTTCACTACAGCTTTTGATGGCAGAAATAGTGCCTCAGTTATCTTTGCTTCTCGGTACCTAACACAACACAGCCTCATGGTACATACTAAAAATATTTTCAGTAAGTGGATGAAATTATCGTTCATAAAGTAGTTGTATAAGGCTGGTTGCCTCTGACAGAATGGTTATTTTCTCTCATTATTTTAAATATGAATTTCTGTGGAAAATATCCTACTATGCAGTGCCTTCCCTTGAGAATATAGATACACCGTTTTTGGTAAACAGATAACATGGCAAGCTAGATAGAATTTCTGCAGTAATGTGAGAGACAATATATATTCACAGAAAGAGGGGAGAAAAGTAATCCAGTAACAGAGTCAAATATTCTCTGATTAAAGTGAAAGCCAAAGGGGTTGCAAGGTGACCTTAAGAGAAACATGAGGCCTGAAAGAGAGGAAATTGATCTTTTCTGTACTGGAGCTGAAAAAATCAAAGGGAACTACAAAAAGCAAGATGATTCAAAACCATAGCAATCCTAAAATAATCAAGATAGAAATTCTGCTGCAGAAAAAGAAAAAAAGCACAGCATTGATTCTTCTGAACCTCAATTAGAGTCATTGGGACTGACTCAGGTGAGATACCTGTAGCATTTCTATAGCAGAAATTTACCCATAACTGAATCATTTTCACAAAAATGAAAAGTAGGGGATCAGTACTCAGAAATACAAAACAAAAGGTTTGAACATTTGCACATGCGGAATTGCTTAGCCTCTGTCTCCCTAGGAAGGCAAAATGACTGCCTGCAGAGAATTCTCAGACCTCCAAGGAGAGCTTCAGATTAATTGCAGATGCGTGGAGGACCGGAGACAAGGTCAGTTTCCTTGATGAAAGGAAATGACATCACACTGTGGTCTCTTAACCAGTTTCTTATTTTTTGAGGTTCACTGGGAAAAGTTTCCATCTTTTTGCCTTAAATTTACTATTAGCTATGCCAATCCACATAGTTCAACAGGCCCCAAACCAGAAAAAAAAAAAAATGGGGCACGCCCTAATGAAATGAAACTAGGAAAATCACTGTATATTTCAAATGACACCCACACCACTGGGAATGTACTTTGTCAAAATTCTCTGCCCTCTGCCAAGAAATGCACCATGGTGTGAATAATGAAAATGAATAATGCAAAGCATAATGCAGTACACAATTTGCACGTCAGTCACAGTTCTCCTCTTCAGAATGATAGACTTTGGAAATTACAAACAAGGCTGTTTAAAATCCAGACCAACAGGAGCATTAAATTGGAATGGAGGCCAACTGGATGTGAGAGCCCGTGAGTAATGATGCTGTGTCTAGTCATTTGAGGAGAAACGATAATGGAGACCCATAATGAATGGGAGGTAACACACCTGACAAGTGATTGGTTTGGAGAATATACATGACAGACAGCAGGAAGAGTTTTCAGTTCACCCCAGGACAACACATTTTGGAAATCCTATATGCTAACATTTCCAGTTAGCATTTTCAAACAGTTTGGAATGAAAAAAGTTGAAGAGATTTTTGATGATGAGCAAGACTTTTCCTGACCTGTCATCCCCTTCATTATAATTTGGTCGACCACTTCAGCAAGGTCATGCTCCTAACTTTCTTTTTTATAGTCAGGTGGGGAAAGAGCTTTGATAGCAGAATTTATTTTAATCATAGTGAGAGAGACAAAAAAAAAAAAGCTTTGCAAGGAAAGATGGAGGTTAAGGCCTTCTCTGAACAAAAAGAAAAATCCCAAATCTATTTTCCACAATTAATTACTTCCCTACATGTTCTTTCAAACATGCAGTATATGCAATAAAGAACATTGCACATCTGCTCTTAAGAGAAATGACTTTAATTGCTAAGCTGCTAATGGGGCATTTTCTCCTGTAGAATTTCTACCCATCTGCACACTCTGATTACCACATCCTCATCAGATCTTGTCTGCTTCAACCTTTTTTTCTTAAATGATCATCATTAATCCCATCTCTGGTATCTCTAAATATGGGAAATGAGTCTGGAGTAATAATGATGTCTGATTGTGTTGCCATTTTTTTCCTGAAAAAAGAAAAGATAAAAGTTTCAAACTGCTCCCACAACACATACACACCAAAAATAAACAAATAAACCACAAAACCTTCCAAGCTGGGTGGACAAATCCTAGAACATGATGGGGGAAAAAAAGTCTACTGATAACTTGAAATTACAAAGACAAGCTTAGATACAGAAACAGGACAGAGAATTCTGGATTCCTATGAGGTGGCATTAAACTATTCCTGGAATATAAGGAACTTCTCTGTTACTTGTGTCAGAGAATTATGCAAATAACATGCTCAGAGAATTTTCTTACTTCTTTTAGAACAGAAATGAGTCTATGGAAAATAAACACCATTTCAAATGTAATTTATAATCTTATCTGTACTATCCTTTAAGCATGATGAATGAGTTTGATTCAACTAGTGTTTATAAAAGTTACAAACAGGAGAAGCAATGAATAAGTAAATAAAAAGACTTTTACCCATGTCTGCTAGAAATGGATATAGCTTTGTTTTCATGGCAACTGTTAAAAGTGAGAGTATTTTAGGGATATAAAAACACCATCCTGAGGCAAGAGAATCGCCTAAGCCCAAGAGCTGGAGGTTGCTGCGAGCTGTGACGCCACAGCACTCTACCAAGGGTGACAAAGTGAGACTCTGTCTGTTAAAAAAAAAAAAAAAAACTAGCAAGTGAAATTTTCACCTACACTAATTTTCTCTGTTAATAAGAAAATAATACATTTAAAGGCAAAACTAACTCAAAACATACATCAGTTAGGATCAGTGAGAATTAGGTAGAGAAATCAGAAACAGTTATAAGAATTGGAATGAGGAAACATTTAAATACAGAAATTAGAGTCTATACACTGTTAGGAGAGCCAAAGGAACAAAAGTCAGTGAAGCCATTGCCACCAACCTCAGCTGCCTGCAGCACCAAAGCTGCTTTCCCAGATCACCCGGAAGCTTATGTTAACCTTTCTTCTGCCCTACACCTGTTGGGCGCCTGACAACTACAGACAGACAATAATGATTTACCCTTCTCTACTATCTTCCAAGTCTAATAAGAGTCGTCTCCTTGGCAGACTAAAAACCCAAGATCTTGGGGAAAGAAATTCTGGTAAATGGAGGTAGAAGTTTTTCCCCCTGCAGTCCAGGAGATGATATGGAAGTGTCTGGCATTAAGTATCTGGTGCACAACTGTATAATGGATGAATAAATGAGTGAACAAATTCTTTTCTTGGCAGTTTAAAGCATTTCTGAGATATATAGAAAGTACATTATAAGTAGAATGAATGGTAGAGAGCTTAGTTATTTGGATATTTAAGAGCTGTGAGCTAATGTAGACTGAATAATTGTACTTCATGGCAGGTACCAATTACAATGAGCTCAGACTGCTCATGTTTTTAGTGTAGCTCCTCTTTTATCATCTAAATTGGCTACTCCATGTCCGACCAGTCTTCCTTAAAGCTCTGTAGTAATATTGACTAGTTTTCTACTCAATAATTTGAAATCACATCCAGTTTTGCCTCCCCAAAATTGCTCGCCTTAGCCATCTATATTGAAATTTTGAGTTCCCAATCTTTTCAGTCAGGTGTTTATAGACAGCCTTTGGTGTATTCCTAGAAAGGGCTAATCTCATCCCAAGGAATGTGTCTTAGCAATTTAACTCTCAAAGAGCAACCTGATTCCCCTTACTTCTGTGATTATTTCTTTATGTGCACAAATAACTTGAAGAAAAAAATTTAAAAAGCCTTTATCCTAGTTTCTAAATTAAAGTTAATAAAATTTCTGAAACTGTGATTAAAGTGTCCTGCCACCATCAAACAGCGATAGTTATGAAATATTACTAGCATCAATTAATTTTTTAGAGCAAGGAATATCTTTGTTGTAATACCATAATAATGTTTCCATGGAAACCCCACTGTATATTTTATTGCTATATAAATTTCAGCTAATATGGTGCTTAGGATAAAATATGAATGTATCATAATAATTAATTTTAAATGGCACTACTGGATGTTTCTTTTAAAGAAACATAACTACTAATTAGATAATCAAATGAAAATATTGCTGGCAGGAGCTTGGCGTCCTGGTAAGCATGCTCGAGAACTGACTGATAACTGTTTGGCATGGAGCTTTCAGAGGTCATGACGTCACTCCACAGCAAGGGTTTTCCTTTGCCTGGCTAAAAATCAGAGCAGAATTCAAGACCACTTGGCACTTTAGCCCGAATTGTGTTCAGGTACTCTGTGCAGCAGCCTGAATGTTCCTGTCACTAGCTCCTTTGTTCCTCTTTGCAGTCAGCACGTGGCAGAAACTGAGGTCCAGAGGGGATTTGTGAAACACAGAATCAGACGTGCATGAAAAGTTTGGTGTCTATTATTAATTTTTTAAAAGCCCAGTTTTAATTTTATTAATATTCTTTTAAAAGGTCTAGCATTTGTTCTAAGGATGAGAAGGGAAGGCATCTGGGAACTACTTGTTTTGAAAAATACAGCCAGTTATATGCATTTATGACACATATAAATTTCTGCCTACATTTACTTCTCACCATTTGGTTCAGCTCCTTTATTGAGAGTATCCTGTCCAGAAGGCTTCTGTTAAAGGCGCCTCTCAGCCACAGATGCACAGATTACTAGGAATTGAGATCTCAGAAAATAGGATTTAGAATAGGTGGCTTTTTTCTTTGCTTCAATACTTTTTTTTTTTTTTTTTTTTTGCAGTTTTTGGCTAGGGCTGGGTTTGAACCCGCCACCTCGGGCATTTGGGGCTGGTGCCCTACTCCTTTGAACCACAGGCCCTGCCCGCTTCAATACTTTTATTCTAAAATGTAGCAAGTAAGAAATTTCACTGTAAATTATATATATAATTATAAATTATATATATAATTATTATATATATATAGTTTCTTTCTATGAACAGCTTGGTAGCAGAAAGCCATACATATTTTTTAATTATTTTTATTTTTTTATTTCAGATTAATATAAGGGTACACATGGTTAAGAAGCTTAGGTGGATCCCAGAGTGAAGGAAACCAGAGAACTAGGGCCACCCAAATGAGCTAATTTATTAAAGGAAGAATGGAGGGGGAAAGGAGCTGAAGAAAAAGTTCAATTCTCATTTCTACCTAGGGCCACTTCTGAAGAAAAAGATACATATATTGGAAAATAAGATAAGCTGAACAAAGAAAAAAATGGAAAGAATGAGCTGAATGTCATGAAAAAAATGGATGTAAGAACAAGCCTATGCATAAAAACATTGCACCTTCTTTTCTTTTTTTTTTTTTTTTTAAGGTAGTAGAAACAGGATTTGTTCCCATTTTACAGATGAGGAAACAAACTCAGAGAGGTAGGTCAAGCAACCTACTGTGCTTCACTACAGGTCTCAATTCAATAAATTCATTGAAATTGAAACTGAAGATTTCTGACTTTAGTAACTCAACATTATGACCTTCTTTTCTTTTTTTTATTTTTTTATTTTTGTCACAAGAAGTTTTTATTGATAACATAAGTTTTTTTAGATTTCTTGATTGAGTCAAATGACTATCAGTCTCCCTAAACTTACATTATCAAAACTGGATGCTAGCTTTCTAGCATCCAGAAAAGTAAAATCATACCCACCTCGTGTCCCTAATGGGAATTACCTCCTAATTATAAAATGCAGAATTCTTTTAAAGGAGAGTTAGAATGTGTCTACACAATAGTAGACACACAGTGATGTTTCTGCAGTGGCTCATTATTGCTAGCAAAAAAATGACCCTACTGCCTCAGCTGGGCTGTTTCCTGATGAGTAGGGAGGCACTTAGTAACTTTGCATTCGATCAGAGGGGCTTTGCATGTTGGAATTTGGCCAGGCATTATATATGACCACTGTGCCTCATTTTCAAGAACCTCTAATTTAGCCACATCATGCTCACAGGTGTCAAACTAGATTCCATGTTTATTCCTCTAGCAAGATTTCATAGTATACTGCTTAATAAAATCTCATTAGTCATTGGTTACTGTTATCTAATAATAATTTTGTTAATGTAAATGGTATCATTTATAGCTTGAGTACATTTTTATGTATGTATAGAGCCAGAAAATTTTTGATTTTGAGCATAAATCTATGTCATCTAGATGTATATATTCACATCCAGAGCAAGATACGCACACACACACACACACACACACACACACACACATATATATATATATATATATATATATATATATATATATATATATTGTGGGGATGGCGATTGATTAACT